>PITA01008649.1:0-82966 GCA_004023965.1 Spilogale gracilis | reverse complement strand
CCTCAGAGTCTAAAGTCTCTCATGCTTCGTTTCCCTCTCTGATTTACCCCAGTTCACATTTCCTTTCTTTTACCTAATGTCCTCCATGTTACTCCTTGTGCTCCACAAGTAAGTGAAACCATATGATACTTGACTTTCTCTGCTTGGCTTATTTCGCTCAGCATAATCTCCTCTAGTTCTGTCCATGTTGATACAAAAGTTGGGTATTCATCCTTGCTGATGGAGGCGTAATATTCCATTGTATATATGGACCGTATCTTCTTTATCCATTCGTCTGTTGAAAGGCATCTTGGCTCTTTCCACAGTTTAGCAATTGTGGCCATTGCTGCTATGAACATTGGGGTACATATGGCCCTTCTTTTCACTACCTATGTATCTTTGGGGTAAATGCCCAGTAGTGCAATTGCAGGTCATAGGGTAGCTCTATTTTTAATTTTTTGAGGAATCTTCACACTGTTTTCCAAAGTGGCTGCACCAACTTGCATTCCCACCAACAGTGTAAGAGGGTTCCCCTTTTTCCACATCCTCTCCAACACTTATTATTTCCTGTCTTGCTAATTTTGGCCATTCTAACTGGTGTAAGGTGGTACACTACAGACAAAGGGCTGATAGCCAAGATCTATAGAGAACTTCTCAAACTCAACACCCAAAGAAAAGATGACCATATCAAAAAATAGGCAGAAGACATGAACAGACACTTCTCCATAGAAGACATACAGATGGCTAACAGACACCTGAAAAAATGTTTGTCATCCTTAGCCATCAGGGAAATTAAAATCAAAACCACATTGAGATACCACCGTACACCAGTTAGGTATATAAGCCTGTAAATCAAGATTTTATCAAAAATTTTTGAAATCTGTTTTGCTTAAGAAATGAATTCTCTTGGGGCACCTGGGTGGCTCAGTTGGTTGAGCAACTTCCTTCGGCTCAGGTCATGATCCCGGAGTCCTGGGATCAAGCCCTGCATTGGGTTCCCTGCTTGGCTGGAAGCCAGCTTCTCCCTTTCTCACGCCCCCTGCTTGTGTTCCCTCTCTAGCTGTGTTTCTCTGTCAAATAAATAAAATCTTTTATAAAAGAAAAGAAAAGAAATGAATTCTCCAGAGTATCTGGCTGGCTCAGTTGGTGGAGCAGGTGACTCTTGATCTCAGGATGGTAAGCTTGAGCCCCACATTGAGTGTGGAGATTACTTAAAAAAATAAAATCCTAGAAAAGAAAAGGATCCTCTAACTACCATCTTATATCTTAGCCAATCCTTGCCCAAAGCAGGTGCTGTTGAAAGCATGGCTTTCAAAACTGAAATTCTTCCACATCTCTGGATGTGCAGTGTGCCCTGTCTTCCTGTGATATGTATTGTTAAATCTAACTGTTCTGATCAAGCCACAATTAGAGGATTAAAGCATCTGTCACCACTGTGGGAACCTGTCTAGACCATGATTAGAAAACTAATAATCTGAGATGGGTATATGGAATTTCTGAAGTTTAAGAGTAAGGGAGTGTTGGGGCATAGCACCCACTGATGTAGTTTAAAACAGAGGAATGCTGGGGCTCGGCTCTTGCCAACTAATATGTAAGACTTTGACCAGGCACGCCTTGTCCCTGTATCTAGCCAGTGTAGTCTTTTTAGTTTCTAACTCTACAACAGTGGGACAGAGTTCCCTTGCAGGGAAAGGGATTAAGGCAGTTCCCTAGGTTTTTGTTGGTCCCTTGACATACACTTGATGTTGATGAGGCACAATTAGGGAGTCTGTTTTTTCTATCTCTTTTGTGCACATATGTGTGCATCCCACTGACCCCCGTACACTGGACCTGGACAAACCCCAGTACTTGTCTATGTACAGGTTATGTCTGGAAGGATCATAGGAAACTGGTAACAGTGACTCTTCAAGGCAGGGGGATGGAGAGCTGGAGAATTGGGATGAAGTCTTTTTGTTCCACAAAACAGTTGAGTTCTCTTCTAATTTTATTAAGATGTAGAATACCACGTAAATTGAAAGAATATGTAGAGTAGTATATTACAACAATATATAGAGCACATAAACCCATGGACGCTTTAGCCCAACCTTTTCAAAAGGGAGCACAATATGCACTGAAGTCCTCTTAGTGCCCTTTTTGATTCATTCCTTAGAAAATGATTTTCTTTGTTTTAAGCTGTATCTTCGTGTTGAGTCTTTCATATTTTGTACCCATGCATGCTATCTATTTTAAAATATTAATAATTGAAAAGCATTCCTAAATCCATTTACTCCTTCATCACTTGATGTTTATATACTTAATTCTTTTTTTTCCCAAGATTTTTTTTTTTTTAAAGATTTTATTTATTTGACAGAGAGAAACACAGCCAGAGAGGGAACACAAGCAGGGGGAGTGAGAGAGGGAGAAGCAGGCTTCCTGCCGAGCAGGGATCCCGATGTGGGACTCAATCCCGTGTCTCCGGGATCATGACCTGAGCCAAAGGCAGTCACTTAACCAACCGAGCCACCCAGGCGCCCTTTTCCCCAAGATTTTATTCATTTATTTGAGAGGGAGAATGTGAACGGGGGATTGGAGGGACAGAAGGAGAGGGACAAGCAGACTCCCTGCTGAACATGGAACCTGATGTGGGGCTACAACCCAGGACCCCAAGGTCATGACCTGAGCCGAAGTCAGACACTTAACCAGTGGAGCCATCCAGGCGCCCCTACCTAATTCTTGCATATTTCTTTAACGTCTAGTTCCCTGATAATTATAATTTGTCTCTAAACTGTACATTTTATAATAGTTTGGGTTGGAAAGAGGGGAGTAGTAATTCATAAAAATAAAGGTGAAGGGGACAAATAACATGTTCCCTTTTTGGTAATAGGTTAACTCCTGTTCACAAGGAAGGGCCCCTTGTTTGGGTTCATGTCATTCAGGGATCTATAAAGCTGGTGCAAAACTTCAGAACTTTCAGCAATCCTAGGTGATCCTTTTGGATCTCTTATTAATCTAAATATTGGTGTGGGCTTTTAAAAAACACAATTTTGCCTATATTCAAGGTATTTTAGAGCTTGAGGAAACCTTAGGTATTTTCTTGTCCTCTCCTTTGTTTAAGATGAGGAAATTGTTCCGTTGAGGATAATTTATTTCCTGAAACCACATAATTAATTAGTGGCAGAGATGGAAGAAGAATTCATTTCCTTCCCCCCCCCCCCGACAGTGCTCTTTGTGCTGTGACATACTTACAAGAAACATCGGAGACCTCTGATGCATGAGATTGTTTATAATTTTCCCTGGGGATCTTGGTTTTCCTTGGGTTTTTCCATTGCAGGTTTCTGTCACTGCTCAGATTGACTCACATCTTAGGAGGTGGAGATAAAAACCAGTGGCTGAGTGTCTAGCTCCTGCCCCTGAGGAGTGGAGTCAGATACTGCAGGCCCCAATGGTTGTCTCCATCTTGCCTTCTCCGGTCTGGTTGATGATCTCATACCTTGATGGTGATCTCAGAAGACCGGTAGGCAAACAGACAACTTTTGTCTTCAGTATTCTGGGTTACATCTTACTGCCTTTTCTCTGACTCACTGATTTATCTGGGATCCCCTTAGAGTTAGGGCCCAGATCAAAGGAATTTGAATTCATCTGTCTGTCTCTGTCCTTTTTTCCTCCCTTTTGTTTCCTTTTGTATGAGGCAAGCTGTCAAGACCATGAGCCACAGTTTTAGCTTTATTAAATCAGTGCCAAATGAAGTAAAGATGAGTTTCATACAGTCTTGTTTTTTTTGGAACTTCATTTTTCTGATTACCAAATGCATTGTTTTTGAAAGGATTTTCTTTATAATAACAAGGAAAAAAAAGACTAAAAATCCCTTGCTTTGCCATCAACAAGAAGAAATAACTTTCTTTGCCTTTCTTTCAACAAGCTCAAGGACATTATCAGGCTGACCTTATACTGTCAGGGGTCTGGGGCATCCTTAATCTCATGGCAGAAACGGGGTGGTGGCTGCAGCAATTGGGTAAGTATAAAGGACCTAGCGAAGAGGAATACATGGCGATTACATAGTGAAAATAAACTTAGTCATGAAATGTTTACAGCATGTTACAGTTTTAAAGTGTTTTATGTGTATTATCTTATTTTTTGATCTTGACAACAACTCTTTGAGGTATCTGTATCTTCACATTTTACAACGGAGGAGACAGGCTCAGAGATGCCTCGGGACACACAGTAAGAGATGGAATCGATATTTACATTCAGGTTTTTTACTTTAAGCACTAGTGACTTATATTTTCCATTTAAAATGAAAGTCAGATCAGCTCCCTTCTCACTTAGAACCTTCTAGTGGTTCTCATTCACAGGAAAAGCCCAAGTCCTTGTAGGGCCTACAGAGTCTGTGTGATCTGCCCCCAGCTCTGTAACTCTCAGATCGCATTTGTTCCTCCTCTTCCCTTGCTTGATCGGTCCGAGCCTTACCACTCTCTTTGCTGTCCCTGCATAGGTTAGGGAATGCTCCTGTTTCAGGGCTTCTGTACTTGAGGATATTCTTTCTACTTGGGGCACTTTTTACTGGAGGCCTCATGGCTCCCTTACTTCCTTCACATCTTTGTTCAGGTGTCACTTGCTTGGGCCTTCCCTGACTGCCCTTAGGTAGATATGTTCCTAAGACCATGCCTTTCAGCTATTTTATATAGCATGTGCTATACTGACTAGTGCAGTGGTTTTCAAAGTGTGGTCTGGGAAACCCCTAGGTGTCCCTGAGACCTTTTCTGGAGGTACGTGCAAGATGAAGGCTTTCTATATATTTATATTAAAATATTATTTATCTTTTTTACTGTTGTTCTCATGAGTGTACACTGTAGTTTTCCAGAGCTACACGTTGTATGGTATTGCAACAGATTGAATACGGTATATAGGAAAATTTAGCTTTTAGTAAATTATACATTAGAGAGATTTGCAAAAATGGTAAAACTTTTTTTTGTTTTGTTTTGGAAAATAATCATATCTTTCATAAAAGCATGTTAACGTGTAGTAGGCTTATTGTTATTTTTTAAAGAAATAATATTTTAGGGGCTCCTGGTGGCTCAGTCACTTAAGCATCCGACTCTTGATTTTAGCTCAGGCATGATCTCAGGATCCTCAAGCCCTGTGTTGGGCTCTGAGCTCAGCATGGAGTCTGCTTGTCCTTCTCCCTCTATTCCTCCACACTGCCTCAAATAAATAAATAATTCTTTTTAAAAATTTGTAAAGAAATAATAAATACTTAAAATTTTTTCAGTTTTAATTTCTTACTTGGAATATACTGATGGCTATAACCCACATAATAGCTCTTTGAAATTCTCAATAACTATGATAGGGTAAAGGAATTGTGATATCAGAGTTTGAGAAAAGTGGAGTATAGTGTGTAAGAGCATAGACTCTGGAGCCCAGGTTTCTTAGCTTTGCCACTAATTAGCTGTGTGACTTTGGACAAATTACTTAGCCTCCCTTTGCCTGTTATTTCATTTGTAAAATAATAATAATAATAATAATAATAATAATAATAATAATGGTGACAGTAATAGTGCCAACCCTAGATAGTTGTTGTAAGTATTAAATGAGTTAATATATGTAAAATGGTTATAAAGATTCTGGCATGTAGTAAGTGCTTTATGTTTTTATGTTATTGTGGTTATTTTTGTTTTTTGCTGTTGGGATTTTGAATACTATTTTTTTTTTTAAGATTTTATTTATTTGACAGAGAGAAACACAGTGAGAGAGGGAACACAAGCAGGGGGAGTGAGAGAGGGAGAAGCAGGCTTCCCGCTGAGCAGGGAGCCCATGTGGGGATCGATCCCGGGTCTCTGGGATCATGACCTGAGTTGAAGGCAGTCGCTTAACCAACTGAGCCACCCAGGTGCCCCAGGGATTTTGAATACTATTAAATGCAGATAGTTTTTTATTTTTTCCTGTATATTCTGACAACTTGCCGCAACAGTTTGACATTTGGCAACTCTTAGAAACTTTTTAAAAAATGATTCTTCTTTAACCTTGAAAGACTTGGGAATTTGTTCTAAGGAAACTATAAAAGATATATAAGATCTATGTATAAAGATGTTTATAGCAGGATTATTTATAGTAGGTTAAAAAACCTAAAACAAACAAACCACAATTTTAGCAGTAGGAGATTGGCTAAATGACTTAAAGTTCATTCATGTGATTGGAAACTAAGGTAGCCATAAGATTATTTAAAGATGTGAGAAAATGTTTACTGTTTATCCATTTAATCCTTAAAAAATGGATGTAAGATTATATACTAGAATATTAATAGCTGTCGTTGGGTAATAAGATTTCACAAGGGTCTTTTTTTTCTGTTTTCCTGTATGTGACTTTCTGTCATAAATATACATTTCTATTGTATTCAGATAAGAGCCATATTTAATTGTGTGTATGTGTACATGTAGTTTTATAAGTGAGTTTTATAAGAGGAAGAAAATGGCTGAAAGTGTAATATCTTGAATTTGGAGCTAAAACTGTTGATTTGGGATTTCTGCAGTCAGAGCACTGCACTGACCAAATCGTGCATGAAGAGGAGGCATTCCATCCCATTAAACTGGTGGTTCTGACCAGTCTCGTTTGTACATTTTTTGTCTTTGTTTCTATTTTGTAAGATTTATTGAAATTTATCTTTGCAGTGTTTATATTAAGCCATGTTCTTGGCAGAGCTATAGATCCTTCCTGTGCACGCTTAACTACTCTCAATTTGCTGAACTTTACAGATGTTTTTATAAGGCAAAAACACACTTATTTTTTTGTTTTTGATGGGTAAGAAGAATCTGAGTTTTCTTAGGCATTTTAAATAATGGCATTAGCATAGAATGTTTTAATCATCTGGTAGTACATTTTTATTATGTATTTTATTCTTTGACCCTAGGGTAGATGTGAAATCGTCTTGACAATAACTGTTCTTTATCAGAAAGGCAAAACTCATATTGCCTCATCTTTATCTTGTAAATAGGACTTGGAGCCCTTGTGTTGAAGAATTAAAATATTAATTGACCTTGATTTTGTGAACTGTTATCTTAGTTTACTCTTTTGAGAATCAATTAAGTTCTATTCCTCAAATCAGTGCTGTAAGACTAATTTATAAAATATTTGATTGGGTAGAGAGTATTGAAACTTACAGTGCTAACGTTAATTAGGCTGCACAAACAGAAACTATGACCTCAGTCTTCCAACACCTTGTTCCTCAAAGTGTGTTCCAAGGACTAGCAGCATCTGTATCACCTGGGAGCTTGTTAGGGAATGCACAGTCTCGGGCTCCCCCACACATCTGAAGCTTCATTTGAACAGGGTCTTTAGGTGCGTGTTAAAGTTGAGTATTGTTTTTATTGACTTTGTTTTTGAGGTGAACAGATTAATTAAAGATGACTTGTTGGTGTGTTTCCTGGATAGAAAACATTGTTCACAATGATAAAAATGAGAAGATGAGAGTGCAAAATGAAATGAAAAATTGTATGATGTGTAATTAGTATGAAAGCGTTGGATCAAATAGGAAACAAAAAAAAGGAAAACTTGCTCTTAGTACAGTATTCTGCATTTGAGAAATGTTAACAATTTGACACTTTCTTAGCCATTTTTTCTTGGCCTTTTTTTTTTTTTTGAAGATTTTATTTATTTATTTGACAGAAACACAACTAGAGAGGGAACACAAGCTGGGGGAGTGAGAGGAAGAGAGGCAGGCTTCCCAAGGAGCAGGGATCCTGATCAGAGCTTGATCCCAGGACTCCAGGATAATGACCTGAGCCAAAGGCAGACACTGAACAACTGAGTCACCCAGGCACCCCTTTTTCTTGATTTTTGAGAGAGAGAACAAATAGATTTCTCCTTGGTATTCTAGAATTTTACCTTAAAAGGGATCTTAGAGGTGATCCTTCATTTGCTCATTCAGTTGAGCAAACTGGGAACTAAGAATGTTAAATGACTTACCTAAGATCACATAGCTTAGACTCCCCATGTCCTGACTTGCAAAAGCACTGCTCTTTATACTTCCTTTGCTACCTCTCTGTATTGCTGAAAGCTATATTGTTGTTTCTGTTGATGTTGGTTGAAATCATACTGTACAGTTATGAGAATATATCCAGTATGCCTCACAACATTGTGGGAAAGTGGTGGGGTCTTACTCTCTCCTTTTCTTTCTGTGAACTCGTGAATAGCTTCAGAAGAAGATGTTACTTGTTGTCTGGAAGTTAAACTGCTTCTTCTCTGAACCAGGGGAGCTTGCTGCATAGGCCTGTGCTATCTGAAGTGGGAAGGCACAGGAGTGTGGTGGAAGGTGTGGGAATCTTCTGTTCTGCTGAGGTGGCAGTGGTTTTGAGTACTTAAAAGTAATGTTATTTTTCTTTATATCTCTCATTTAAATAAAACTTTATAAATCAGGAAAGGAAACCTTTCAACAAAGAATGCTGAAAGAACTGGGCTAATGGTATTACTCCCCCCCCCCAAACTCAAACTCCCAAACCCTTAACTCATGCCATATGCAAAAATTCACTTGAAATGAGTCATAGGCCTAAATGTGAAAGAACACAAAAAGTATGAACTATAAAAGAAAAAACTCTTAAATTGGACTTTATCAAGTTTCAGTACTTTTTTGTCCACTTTGTACATTGTTGGGAAAATTAAAAGACAGGCTATAGAATGGGAGAAAATGTTTACATGTGTCTGACAAAGGACTTGTATCTAGAATATATAAAGAACTTTTAGAACTCAAATAACAAGACAGCCCCCCTGCCAAAAAACAACAATGGAAAAAGAGGACCAGACACTTTAGAAAATACACAAAGGCCAATAAACACATGAAAAGATGCTCTATCATGGCCATCAGGGAAATGCAAGTTAAAACCACAATGAGACACCAGTACCTACCCACTAGAATGATTAAAATTAAAAAGACTGACAATACCAAGTCTTGACAAGGCTACAGAGCAATGGGAGTTCATACACTGCTGGTGAAATGTAAAATGGTATAATCACTTTGGAAAACAATTTGGCATGTCTTACGAAGTTAAATGTATTTACTACATGACCCAGCAGTTCTTCTCCTAAGTCTTTACCCAAGAGAAGTGGAAACATAGTCACATTTACACATGAAGGTTGATAGCAGCTTTATTATTAATGACTTTAAACTGGAAAAACATAGATGTCTATCAACAGATGAATGGATAAATTGTGTATCCATAAGGTAGAAAATTACTAGCAATAAAAATGAACAAACTACTGATATATTAAAAAACATGGATGAATTTCAAAAATATGCTACGGTTGGGGTGCCTGGGTGGCTCAGTTGGTTAAACTACTGCTTTCGGCTCAGGTCATGATCCTGGAGACCCAGGATCGAGCCCCGCATGGGGCTTCCTGCTCGGCGGGAAGCCTGCTTCTCCCTCTTTCAGTCCCTCTGCTTGTGTTGCCTCTCTAGCTGTGTTTCACTCTGTCAAATAAATAAATAAAATCTTTAAAAAAAAAAAAGAAAGAAAGAAAAAAAGAAGCTAAGGTCAAATGAGTACATACTGGATTATAGAATTTATATAATCTTAAAAATGCAGGGGTGCCTGGGTGGCTCAGTTGGTTAAGCGACTGCTTAACCATGATCATGATCCTGGAAACGCGGGATCAAGTCCCACATTGGGCTCCCTGCTCAGTGGGAAGCCTGCTTCTCCCTCTCTCACTCCCCCTGCTTGTGTTCCCTCTCTGGCTATGTTTCTCTCTGTCAAATAAATAAAATCTTAAAAAAAAAAAAAATGCAGGGGCATCTGGGTGGCTCAGTTGGTTAAGTAGCTGCCTTCAGCTCAGGTCATGATCCCAGAGACCCGGGATCAAGCCCCACATTGGGCTCCCTGCTCGGCGGGAAGCCTGCTTCTCCCTCTCTCACTCCCCCTGCTTGTGTTCCCTCTCTGTCAAATAAATAAAATATTAAAAATAAGTAAATAAAATAAAAAAAATGCAGACTCTAGAATACTATTCAGTAATAATAATAATAATAATAATAATAATAATAATAATAATAGAGGACCAACTATTGCTACGTAAAACACCCTGGATGATTCTCCAGAGAATTATGCTGAGTGAAAAAACCAATCCCAAAATGTTATGTATTGTATGAGTCCATTGTATGACATTTTTGAAATGATTAAATTAGGGGTATGGAAAACAGATTGATGATTATCGGGGGCTAAAGACCAGGTGGGGCTGGCAGGAAATTAGATATAGTTATAAAAGGTCAGCATGAAGAATCCTTATAGTGTTGAAAGTGTTCTGTATCTTGATTCTGTCAATGTCAGTATCCTAGTTGTAATGTTGCCCTATAGTTTTGCAAGAATTTATCATTGGAGAGAACTGGGCAAAGGAAACATGGAATCTGTGTATTATTTTTTGTAACTGCATATGAATCTATAATTACGTCAATGTAGAAAGTTTACTTGAAAGATACAGTTTGGCAGCTTTTCAAAAAAATTAAACATAGAGTTACCCTGTGACCCAGCACTTCCACTCCTAGATGTATACTTAGATGTATACTCAAGAAAATCAAAAACAGGGGCGCCTGGGTGGCTCAGTTGGTTAAGTGACTGCCTTCGGCTCAGGTCATGATCCTGGAGACCCAGAATCAAGCCCCACATGAGGCTCCCTGCTCGGCAGGAAGCCTGCTTCTCCCTCTGTCACTCCTCCTGCTTGTGTTCCCTCTCTAGCTGTGTTTCTTGCTGTCAAATAAATAAATAAAATGTTAAAAAAAAATCAAAAACATTCATCCGCACAAAAACTTGTACACAAATGTTCATAGTGGTGTTAGCCAAATATGGAAACAACACAAGTGTCCATCAGTCGATAAACGGATAAACAGAATGTGCTAGATCTTTACAGTGGAATGTTATTCAGCCATAAAAAGGAATGAAGTACAGATAAAGTCTATAAAATGGATGAACCTTGGAAATATTATGCCAAGTGAAAGCAGAGAGACATAAAAGGCCACATACTGTAAAATTGCATTTATATGGAATGTCCAGAATAGGCAAATCCGTAGAGATAGAAAATAGACCATTGGTTGTTGGGGCCTGGTACTGGGGGGATGGGATGGAGATGGGGCTTGGCTGACTGCTAACAAATAATGGGTTTTGAGGGGAGGTAATAAAAATGAATTAGATAGTGATGGTTGCACATCTTTGAGAGTATACTAAAAAGTACTGGATTATATACTTTGAATGTGTGAATTGAATAGTATGTGAATTATATCTCAATTTAAAAAATTGTATAAGAAAAAAATGCAGCTTTCTCTGGAGTGACAGACAGCAGATCAGTTGTTGGCCTGGGGCCAGAAGTAGAGAAGTTAACTGCCAAGGGTATAAGAGTACTTCAGGGGATGAAAATGTTCTAAGTCTTTATTGTCCTGGTAGTTGTGCAGGTATATGCATTTGTCACAATGCATTGAACTGCATGCTTAAAGTGGGTGAAGTTTATTATATCTAAACTAAAATTGATTTTGAAAACTTACAAAATTATCTCTAATTGTTGTAAACTTAAAGTGATCTTTAGCTTATCTCTTATAATATAAGGCTTAACAACTGTTAGAAAAATTAACCCAAGGACGCTGACTTCTATTGCTAATTTCTCTCATCCTTTTCCATCTAGTTAATTTACAAAGTGAAATTGGATTGATCAGTTTCAGTCATCCTGTGCTCTTGTGCATTTGAACTAGTATGATTCTGTTGCTCTTCTTTTCAAAACTATGAGTGGGTGTAATTGTAATTTTTGTTAAGTTTGTGGAACATTCTATTGGTTTGTACTGCTGTTTTCTTTTTGTGTGCAACAGAAGAATGTTCCGTTGGGTATAACATATCAGATTGATTGCCTTTCATCTCCACTCTGGAGTACCCAGAGCTAATTTGGGCATCAGGAGATTGGAGTTAAAATCACTCTTGAAGGAAGTAAGCAAAAGGAGAAAAGTTGGTAGCACTGCTAGGTAATGCTAAAGGCAAAAACAAACAAGTGTGTGAACTTCTTTCCCACCTGCACCAGCTCTGTCTCACAGTCCCTGATCCCTTGCTAGGAAATGTGCTGTGTTACACAAACCCTTCAAGGGAACAGTTTTGGGAGACAATTTCTAAGTTAGAAAAACTAGCTTTATTAGCTGGTTTCTGAATTTTCTCCCTGAGATTTCCTTCCCCTGCCCTCAATGTAGTTCTTGGGCCTGACAATACCTAAGTGTGGGAAGAGTGTTTCTCTGTAGGTGGACAAATCTGTTATTTCCCTGAAACATAACCAAGATAGCCATATATATAAAAATATATATATATATTTTTTTCTTCTAATTCTACCACAGTTAATGGACAGTGTTATATTAGCTTCAGGTGTACATCATAATGATCCAACAATTCTAAACATTACTCAGTACTCATCACGAAATGTATACTCTTCATCCCCTTCACCTAGTTCACCCATCCTTCTGTCAGCCTCTCCTCTGGGAACCTCTAGTTCTCTATATTTAAGAGTCCAGTTTTTTGTCTCTTTTTTTCTTTGTTTTGTCTCTTAGATTCCACAGATGAGTGAAATCATATGGTATTTGTCTTTTTCTGACTGACTTTTTCACTCAGCATTATACCCTCTAGATCCATCCATGATGTTGCAAATAGCAAGATTTCATTTTTTTTTACAACTCATATTCTATTGTATATATGTATACCACATCTTCTTTCTCCACTCATCAGTGGACACTTGTGTTGCTTCCATAATTTGGCTATTTTTAAATATGCTGCATATAAACATAAAGGTACCTATATCATTTCAAATTAGTGTTCTTGTATTCTTTAGGTAAATATCTCAATAGTGTGATTACTGGATCATAGTGTGATTTTTTTTTTTTAAGTTTTTGAGGAACCTCCATACTGTTTTCTACAGTGGCTGCACCAGTTTGTATTTGCACCAACAGTGCGAATTTTCTCCACATCCTTGCCAACACTTGTTACTTCTTCTGTTTTGATTTTAACCATTCTGACAGGTGTGAGGTGATACCTCATTGTGGTTTTGATTTGCATTTTCCTGATGATTAGTGATATTGAACTTCTTTTCATGTGTCTGTTGGCCAGCTGCATGTCTTCTTTAGAAAAATGTCTATTCATGCTTTCTGCCCATTTTTTAATAGGATTATTTGGGTGTTGAGTTTTATAAGTTTTTTATATATTTTGAATACTAACTCCTTATTGGAGATGTCATTTGCAAATATTGTCTCCTGGTCAGCAGGTTGTCTTTTAGTTTTATTGGTTATTTCCTTTTCTGTGCAGAAGCTTTTTATTTATATGTAGGCCCAGTAGTTTATTTTTGCTTTTGTTTCCCTTGCCTTAGGAGACATATCTAGAAAAATGTTGCCAAGGCTGATGTCAGAGAAAGTACTCTCTCTGCTGTCTTCTTAGATTTTTTATTTTCAGGTCCCACATTTACGTCTTTAATACATTTTGAGTTTATTTTTGTATATGGTGTAAGAAAGTGGTCCAGTTTCATTGTTTTGCATATAGCTATCCAGGTTTCTTAACACCTTTTGTGGAAGAGACCATCTTATTCCCATTGCATGTTCTTTTTTTCCCCTCAAACCAGCAGTGGCCCAGTGCTCTGTCAAGGCTTTATTTGATACCACTCCCATTGCATATTCTTGCCTCCTGTGTTGAAGATTAATTGACCATATAGTTTTCGATTTATTTCTGAGCTCTGTATTCTGTTCCATTGATCAATGCCTCTGTTTTTGTGCCATTACCATACTATTATATATACATATAATATGTAAATAATATGTATATATAATATACAATAATATATAATAATACTATTAGTAACGCTATTATATATTACATATTATAATACTATTTTTTATTTATTTTTCATTTTTAAAAAATATTTTATTTATTTGACAGAAGCACGAGCAGGGGGAGGAGCAGGTGGAGGAAGAGGGAGAAACATGCTCCCCACAGAGCAGGGAGCCCAATGTGGGTCTCCATCCCAGGACCCCAGGATCGTGACCTGAGCCAAAGGCAGATGCTTAACTCACTGAGCCACCCAGGCACCCACATATTTTAGTTACTACAGCTTTGTAGCGTATCTTGAAATGAGATTGTGATACCTCCAGTTTTGTTTTTCTTTTTCAAGGTTGCTTTGGCTATTTGGGGTAAAGGTTCCATACAAATTTTAGAATTATTCTAGCTCTGTGAAAAATGTTGGTATTTTGATAAGGATTGCATTAATTCTGTAGATTGCTTTGGGTAGTATGGACATTTTAATAGTATTTGTTTTCTAATCCATGAGCATGGAATAGCTTTCCATTTGTGTTATCTTTAGTTTCTTTTATCGGTATTTTATAGTTTTCAGAGTACAGATCTTTCACCTCCTTGGTTCAGTTTATTCCTAGGTATTTTATGATTTTTGGTGCAATTGTAAATGAGATTGTTTTCTTAATTTCTCTTTCTGCTACTTCATTATTAGTGTTTAGAAATGAAACAGATTTCTGTATATATTGATTTTGTATCCTGAATTCATTTATCAGTTCTAATACTTTTTTGGCGCAGTCTGTAGGGTTTCTCTGTGTAGTATCATGTCATCTGCAAATAGTGAAAGTTTTACCTCTTCCTTAACGAATTTGGATGCGTTTTGTTTCCTTTTCTTGTCTGATTGCTGTGAGACACCCTTATATTTTAAAAACAAACCATTAAAAATTAGTAGAGATCAAACAGGAAAATGTAAAGACAAACACATCCCAAAAGGTTAAGTAAGAGGCATATTTCTAGGGTATGGAATTTTAAGTGGACTTTGTGAGAATTCCAACAAAAATATGAAAATATATTTAAAATAACATTAGAGTAGCTAGCACTCAAATAGGATTTACCATGTGCCACAGTGTTCCAGGCTCCTTACATATATTAACTCTTTTAATGTTTGCAACAACTATATAAGATGGATGCTCTTACTATCCCATTTAGCAGATAATGAAACTGAGGGGCAAAGTGGAAAGGAACACGGTCAGTGCCACGCACCTGGTAAGTAGTAGAGCTTACATTGTACCTGGGTGGTCTGACTTAAGAAACTGTGCTCTTTATCACCACATCATGTTGTTTTCCTCATGAATTTCAAACCCTTTATCCTCCAAGTGTCTATAATATCTCCTGACAGCCTACCCAACTTGTCTAAGTTCCTTTCTCCTATTCTTTCAGTGCATTGCCTACTTTTATTTTTTGCCCTCTTCTCTTCCTTCCTTATCCCTCTTCCCAGAATTCTATGACATAACCATTAAAAACAACAACAGTAAAACCTTTAACCTCCTTGTCTTTTGTAATATTTGTATTTTTTAAAAAGGATTTGTATTTTTTTTTTTGAGAACGTGAATGGCGAAAGGGGGGCAGAGAGAGAGAAGCAGACTTCCCACTGAGCAGGAAACCAGCCGCTGAGCTGAGCTCGAACCCAGGACCCTGAGATCATGACCTGAGCCAAAGGCAGATGAGTAACCGACTTAGCCACCCAGGTGCCCCTGTAATATTTGCCTTAAATTCTGTCGTCCTAGACTTCCTTTCTGCATAGGGGTGACCTTATCTCTACACTTAACCCTATTTAGAAAGTTTCTGTGCTTTTAACAGTGAGTCTTGTACTTGTTCACAAAGATTAGAAAGGATGCTGTTTTGAATTACAGTGTAGTAAGATTTCTGACTCTATACTCATGGCCAAAAAACTAGTGTCATATGTTTGAAACTAAGCAAAACCTCTTGAGTGTCTTGCCATAAATGTGCATTAGAAATTTTTTCCGATGTAGCGAATAGTTTCTGTGGGTAGGAAGTAAATTTAAACCTGTATATCTTTAGAGTAGGAACATTTTCCATGTGAAGGTCCTTGTTGGCTCTGTTAAGAAAAAGGTCCCTTGCCTCCCTCTCCCTTTCCTACTGAGCTCTGTAATGCAGAGCTTTTAGGATTTCTTAAAAGCTGAGTTTTATATCTGCTGAAGTCAGTCCATGAGATGTTTGCATATAATCTTCCATTAACTTTATTTTTTTATTTTTATTTTTCCCATTAACTTTATCCTGAAGATCCCCTTGCAGTTAGACTTTTGGTCAACTCAGTGTTGCTAACTTTATGTTAAATCCCAACTAATATGGCAGTATGAATGCTTTTAGACAAACTTCGTAAATTTGAAAAAAATTTTTGATGCACTCATAAAATTTTCTAGGTATTATATGAAAGGTATTTGAAAATATTGAAAAACATAAGGTCCCCACTTGCATAGGGATCATATTCCACTTTAGGTAGTTTAGAGTAAGAGCTTAGGTAATACTTAGTACTGCAGTCAACATTTGTGCTCTCGGAATAGTAAGTTTCCCAGTGTGCGTAGTTTTACCTGCTTAACCTCCTTAATTCCTACCATCTACCATCCTTTTCCTTTTGGCTTCCTGGGTTTTATCTACATTTCTTTCCTTCCCTTCTTCCTATTTCCCACCTGTTGTATTTATTATCCTATTATCCACAGGTCTCCCGAGAATGCCCTACCCGTCCCTCACTTCTTCAGCCACCCTCCCCATTCCCTTCTGATTATTTCCATTTTTTTTCTCATTCTTTCTTCATGCACTTATACTTTGAGATTACATGTTTATTTATGGGATTCTTTTGTTCAGTGTGTATTACCCTCACTAGATTATAAACTCTATGAAGGCATGTATCTGCCTGTTACTGTTTGTTTGTTTTTTAAAAAAAATTTTTTTTTATTTATTGGAGTGATCTCTATGCCCCACACAGGGCTCAAACTCATGACCCCGAGATGAAGCGTAGCATGCTCCTCCAAGTGAGCCAGCCAGGCTCCGCCTGATATTGTTAATTTTGTTTTACTATTTTATATCCAGCATCTGTTTAGCTTGATACATAATAGGTAGTGAATAAATGTATGTTGATGAGTGAATGATATGATCATGAAGTATTGGAGAGACTGGGAAGAAGGAAAGCACTCCTGGAACATTCAGTATTCAGGTGCTCCAATCCTGTTTCTTGTAGAGCAAGTACAAACCATCCTGCTAAGGGACGACCCTCTGGTTCCTTTATAAAATGTAGAGGGTTATGCTTTTTTGTATCATCTCTCCCTCTCCCTCACTCATTTTGAGAAAAGTCAGTCTCAATTTTTGTGAAATGTCAAGATACATAAATTAGGGAGAGTAGTCTATCCCTGTCACTAGGTATATGTCTGTCTGAGGTTGAATCAAAAATTGTTTCCTATTTGACGTAAGGAGCTAGTATGTATTTGGGCGCACTGTATGTTTCAGCTCATTAGTTAGAGATATAATTTTTTTTTTTAATGTACGAGTTTTGTCTCAGTCTTTGGAAGATCATTGCAGCATATTTAAGTCAAAGGACTTCCAATTTTTGCTAAAATGGCAGGTGTTCCTTTTGAAATTTAATAGCTCAAGTTCAAACCAAGAGTATTAGTGTATGCATGCTTTGTTCCCTGCGCACTGATTTCTTACCTCCTGCATCTCAGAATACTTTTAAGGTGAAGATTGACAATTTTTGGTAAGATACGTGTTGCTCCTGAAAGCTCTTGGCTTAGTGTCTCCATTTCAAAAATTGTTTTCATAAGGATGTCAGACAGTTTTAAACTTGGTATGCTGGTAGTGGGATTAAAATACCACAAACAAACTTTATTTCTTGGAAAACGTCCCTTCTGATTTCTTTCTTTTGTTACTTTAAGCTTATTAAATTCTCTTTGTTCTTTGGAGATGCTTAGAATTTTCTTTTCCTAGTGAAAGAGTTAGATCTAGAAATTTAGAATCAGAATTTACAGTTTAACAAATGCTCTTACAAACTATTCATGAAAAAGATGGGTCGGTTAAAGTTTACAAATTACTTTTAAAATGCAAATTGCTAAGTGGTGGTGTTATGTGTTTGAGTTTCTTGGGCTTTCAGGATGTCATCCTTTCAGCCCTGTAGCTAAATATCAAGAGGCTACATGTTCAATCATAAAACATTAGCCTCTGCCAACATTACATCAACTCCACAAAACCTCATTGGCTAATTATCCCCTGGGACTAGGACATGGATTTGGCAGCTTGTGAAAGCTGCTTTTTCCAATTTCTCCCTTCCTGGCTGTGACATATCCCAAAGGAATGAAGTTGAGAAATAATCATCTTCTTTTGAAAGCTCTCAGCCTCTCATTCCCACAGTGGTTCTCATGGTCAGGGATAGAAGATCCCTTCTTCCGCTTGAGGACTTCTTTTTGCTGATGATGTATTCTTTAAGTAGTGACCGCAGCACCCTGGGTCACTACTTAGTGGAAGGATGATGGCAAGGAGCCTCATGTTCCTTGGGGTATGTTTCCAGGTGGTTGTCTAGAAGGATCCAAGTGCTTTTATTAAGATCCTCTTATGTTACTAAAATTAAAGAAGCTGGAAGTCTAGGATTGAGAAGTATATGTGATCATCATCAGTGTCAGTTGACACATGGTATAAAGAATTAGTATAGATATTTAACATCTCCTTTCATGAACATGCATAAAATAACTTTCTTTAACTTTCTTGAGGGCAACCTCAGTGTCTTTTAGCCTCATTTTTTTTAATCATTAAAATAAAGATGTAGTACCTGCTTTATTTTCTATAGAAGGTGTCGTAAGGATGGAGTGAAATAATAATATGTATACAATTTCACCAAGATCACCAACTGAGCTACTGATCACCCTATCTATGCTGCTGGCCCATTTTAGGCCTCCTCATATCGGACCTTTCTTTACCATTTGACCCTATTTGATGCTCACTCCTCATTCTATACTCAGAGTTTTTGTGTAATCTTGGCTAACCGTAGCTTAAAACACATTTTGGGGAAGAGTATTGTATACCACACAGTCTTAAGAAGGAATGAGCAGAAATTGAGCAATGCAGCACACAGAGAAGAACATGCCGTGGGACCAGTTGCTGAGGACTGTCACTGGCTCTGCTTACTGGACCCTCTCTGCTACTGCTGCTGTCCTGTTCACCCACAAACACTGGGTGCCATTGGCACTGCCACCAGTAGACACTTACCACAGTGGCATGAATAATTTCTGGTTGTATTTTTTACCTTTATGTCGTTCCCCAGTTTCAAAGTTCTAGATGGGAGGGTCTGTTTGGCCAGGCTGGGTTATGTTTGTGAGCTAGAGGCCAAGATGCTGAGAGGGACTCTCTGCTCCTCTTCAGCTTCTGTACTAGGAAGAGGGGCTGGCCTGCCTTCCCACGTCTTGGAATTTCCCCCAAATAGGAAAGGTATTCGGATCCTGGGCAGCTAAACTATAGATACTATTCTTTTTCCAGCTTGCCTCTGCCTCTCTCTATACTATTCAGTCTCTTTGCAGTCTTCTCTTCTTCCTATCCCTTAAATATATTTCCCAGGATTAGTCCTTGACCATTTTTTCTCCTTAATCTGCACATTCTCCCTAGCAATCTCATCCCGATGTGTGGTTTCAGCTACCACCTTTTCAGGATGCCCACATCTATATCTCTAACCCCACTTACTTCCTGGGCTCTGGGTTCATTTAATCCACTCATTCTTCCTACCTGGACATCTGGATGACTCACATGCACTTCAGACTTTTACATATTTAAAGATGATGTCACCATTCCCCAAGACTGCCCCTGCATCTCCTAACTTGGTACCAGTTACCTAAGCAAAAAATTAGCAGTCATTCTCAATTCCTCTTTTCCTGTATTTCTCACATCTATTTGGTCTCTGAGTTCTGTAGATGCTAGTTCCACTTTGATTTCTCATATTTTGTCTCACTCTCCTTGATCAGACTTTCCTCGTTTCTCACTGTGGTTTTAGTAGCCTTCTGATTTGTTTCCTGGCCTGTAGTTTGACTCTTCTCAAACCTGTCCTGCAAACAGCTGCCAACATGCTTCTTCTAATAATCACTTTGAATCATTTTTAATCTTCTCAGACTTCTTCCCTTTTTTTCTTTCTTCTTTTTTTTTTTCCCCCAGTGTGGAGCCCAACATAGGGCTTGAACTCATGACTCTGAGATCAAGACCTGAGCTGAAATCAAGAGTCAGACTCTCAACTGACTGAGCCACCCAGGTGCCCCTTCTTCCATTTCTTCCGGGGTAAAATTTTAAACTCTACTACATTCATATCTTTGGCCTCTGACTAATTATACAGTAATCTTCTATCACTTTCAATTTTAGAGTCTCCAGCAGTGCTGAACTGCTTTTAGTTTCCAGAACATTTAGTGCTCTTTTAATTTTCTATTCCTTTGCATATAATCTTCCCTCTGCCTTGCCCATTCCTTTTTCTGCTTGCTAGCCTACCAACTATTCCTCTTCCAAGTCCCAGCAAGGGCTGCCTCTTCTAAGATGCGTGTGTTCTCTCGTTCCCAAGTAAACTGAGGTGCACCTTCTCCTTTGTTCTCACTGTACTTAGTACAGATCTTCAGGGTGATATTACACAATTATTCCTAGTGGGTCTCATCATTAGAAATAAGTTCCTTGAATGTAGAGGTGGTGTCTTAATTCTGTATCCCCAGTTCCTGGCATACAGCAGGTACAAGATAGTTTTGATTTAAGAACTGAATTCATGAAAGCGCCTGGGTGGCTCAGTCGTGAAGCATCTGCCTTAGGCTCAGGTCATGATCCCAGGGTCCTGGGATTGAGCCCAGCATCAGGCCTCCTGCTCTGCGTGAAGCCTGCTTCTCCCTCTCCCCCTGCTTGTGTTCCTGTTCTCGCTTTCTCGCTGTCAAATAAATATGTAAAATCTTTAAAAAAAAGAAGAAGAAGAAGTAAAGCACTGTACAGATGTTAACAGTATTTTCATAATTGGCATTTTCTTGTAAGGACTAGACCTTTTTCTAAAAAAAAGTAGGCTCCACGCCCAGTGCAGAGCTCAAGGGGCTTGAACTCACAACCCCGAAATGAAGATCTGACTGGAAATCAAAAGTTGGATGCTTAATCAACTGAGCCACCCAGGCGCCCAAGGATTAGATCCTTTCTAATTCTAAAGTTCCATGTTCTGTATCAGTTCTGGAGCAACAGTTCTGATTTATTTCATTCTTTTATCTCTGCAGGTGGCCAGAGGTCCAAGAGCCCTACCAGCCCCTCAGATGAGCTTGCCTTCTCTATGATCCACCCCATAGCCCTTTCCCAAGTGTTCTTTTCTTTAGTTTTCCCTGCCTTCTACCTAATACACATTTTAATCCTGAATAATGACTTGTGTCATGAAGGATTCCATTTCCTTACCCCACACCACCAATTCAATCACTTTGCTTTAGCTGCTCTAGCTATCATAAATTATACCATGACTAGAAACATGCATTATTAATATTCTAGAGATTCCCTAGAGAACCTAGAGGTTTATCTGCGATCTGGCTGGACTGATGGCTCTGCATTTGTCTTTTCTCCCATCCCACAGCTCTCATCCCAGTTCTGTGCTCCTACTTGGGGGCCTTAGCAGAGCAAACAGTGTGTAGTTTAACTTATACTTCATTTTTTCAGGACTTGGCACTGCCTCCTGATTTACTGCACTGGGAAGAATAAGTTCTGGTTTTTTTTTTCTTGTTCCTCCCTGTGAGGGAGCCTGCGTCATTGAGAAATGTTTAACCTCATGGCCTTGACTGAGGCTGGAAATTTGCCTAAGGGAACTTGAAGCTGGCAGTGTTTTTACTCAGATTCCCCCTTATGGGGAAGGGGATTTCAGCAGAGCCTGCCAAAAGAGCAAGACGTTGGGAAATTTTTTTAGTAGCAAAGCTGTTGCCATTAGTTTATTGAAAGTATTTGAAGAGTTTTCTGGAGATAAGCTCAGGCATTTTAAAATCCCTCTGGGAGAAAACTGTAGCTTCTACCAGGTATAAACAAAAATTCCGGCTGAGAAACGTAGCTTTTCAGTTGTGGATATGTTGTTACAAGAAAATTTGACCAGTTGGATGAGAAAGAGTATGAAACCAAAAAGGATTTTAGGAGTTTAGAAACTCACACTAGGGAAAATAGCTGTAAGCCTAGACAAATCTCTGTGGACTACGGGAAGAGTTTGGCTTTTTATAAATTCTGAATTATCCTAAGAGATCATCACAGGGGTTTTCTTTGGCAAATCTCTCTTTCAAATTCTTATTGGTATCGCAACTGTGTTCTATTTACAAAAGCATTTTGTTGATACAAATAAGATATCTGCCCAGTAAGAGTTAGAATAGTTGATCTTTTGTGCCCAAACAATGATCTCCCTATTAGGAGAAGGTGTGAACCAGCAAATGTTTAGAATATGACTACCTCTGCTTATTTTTATCTTTGTGTCACAGATGAGGAAAAGTTATACAGTTGTTTGCCAGTATGGAATGATAAGCTGAGCTGAGCAGGCTCTGGGTCCTGACAAGAGAAGAACTGTGCAGTGAGACCATTTGTGGCAGCTTTGTGACTTCCTGGAAAATTGGAAACAACTACACAGTACTTAATTCAAATACAGGCATTCCTCCTACCCTGAAAGCTCGTTGGACTCTTCCAGCAGGTTGTCTTTCTGTGCAGTGGCTTTACTGCTAGCATGGATGATTGAGGGTTGATGATATGCATGCCTAGCATGAGACTTTAACTATAATCAGCAAGTATTTATTAATTATTGATCATATACTTAACACTCTGATAGATACTCTTGGGGGATTCCCAAGAAGTAGAAGGAATGATTCTGAACTCAGGAAATTTTTATGCTTCTTGGAGATACAGGGATTAGAAGAGATTCTAAGATCCTAAGAAAAAAAGAAATGAGGTCAAGAAAACTTCACTGTGGAGGTTAGACCTGGACCTTAGGGGAAAAGTGCAGTTTGGATAAGCAAGAGGAATCAGAGGAGGAAAGGGTGAGTCAGATGGTACTCAGATAGGAAGAGTATCCTAAGACAGGATCTGGAAACTAGACTAGGCATTGTATGTGAGGAAGAGTAAAGTTTTCAGTTGATTAGAATAGGAGGTATAGGGTAGTTGCAAGAGAAGATTGGGTTGAATAGGTAACAAGGAGGTAGATTATTGAGAACCCTGAATGTTAAGTCAGAGAGTTTGTCCTTCACCAGATAGTGGGGGTCATTTTAAGCTCCTGAGTAATTATTTATCAATCTATTTATTTCCATAATTATTTTTTAAATTGGCATTTTTATTGAGATAATCATTGATTTATAGACAGTTGTAAGAAATAGTAGAGTCATCCCTTGTTAGCAGTATTTTAAGTGCTAAATTTGTGAAAGTCACTTCAAAGGTCTCATCAATCTATAAGATAACCTGCTTTTCTTTTTTCTTTCTTTCTTTTTTTTTAAGATTTTATTTACTTATTTGAGAGAGAGAGAGCATTAGATGGAGGAGATCAGAGGGAGAAGCAGACTCTCCGCCAAGCAGGGAGCCCAGTGTGGGACTCAATCCTCGGGACTCCAGATCATGACCTGAGCTGAAAACAGTTGCTTAATGAACTGAGCCACCCAGGTGCCCTGATAACCTGCTTTTCACAAGCATACAGAAAAATGATATGTATGTACATCCTTTTTAATAGATATAGGACAAAATATGAAGCATAAAATATGTGTCGTATGAGCAGAGTTCTTAGAGAAACAATGATTGACTTTTGAAAGGTGGTTAGGAAAGGCTTCATGGTGCTGCAGCCATGTGGAATTGTTCACTGAGCCCCTCTCATGGTGTGGGCCAGGTGCTAGGGATACAGTGCTGAACAAAATAGACATGGGGTGTGTCCTTGTGCAGCCTGAAACTTACCGGTGAGAACAGACAAGTAACTACAATAAAGTAAAATGGGGGTTATAATGGGAAATTCAGAATGCCATAGGAGAGCAGGGCAGGACAATCCAAACAATGTGGAACATCACAGAAAGACCTTGTAAAGCATGGGATGTTCATGCTATGACCTGAAGGATGTTCCAGCAGAGACAGAGCTGTGAAGGCCTGGAGGTGTGAGGTGAAATAGTGCGTTTGAGGAGCTGAGGGACTTTTGTTACAGTTGGTATAGAGAGCATAGGATCATGGATGTGAGTGAGGGCTCTGTAGCCTGACTGCCTGGGTTTACATCTTGGTCTTACCAATTACTAGTTGTCCTTGGACAGTTACTTCTCTGTGCTTCAATTTCCCCATCTGAAAATAGACATAACTCCTACCTCAATTTGGGAATAAATTATTTAGGATCTATAATGCCCTTAGATTAGTGCCCGGCACACAACAGGTGCTCAATTCATGTTAGCTATTACTGCTACTGCCATGACTATAGCAATTAAATTTGAGAAGATAAATGGTAAGAACATAACCCCGAGATTCAAGGGGGCCTAAAATCCACATTAGGAGCTCTGACTTTATCCTAAGAGCTGCAGGGGATCGTTAAAGGGTTTGGAGTAGAGACGTGACATTAGATTTGCATTTTAGAAAGATGATTCTGGTTTTAGTATAAAAGATAAGTCAGAGGGGCCTGAGAAAGGTGACAGGGAGACCAAATAAGAGGCCGTTGCAGAAGTCCAGGTGAGAGGTGGCAGTCATGAGGAAATGGTTAGATTGAAAAGACATCTGTTCATCCAGTCATTTGACACCTAGTTATTGGATGAGTATTGTGTGCCAGATAGACTTCTCAATTCTGCAGGTAGAGTTCTTGTGGAGTTCTAATTTGTAAGGGAGGTCAGTAACAACAAGCAAATTATGATATATTATTAGGAATGATGTGTGTTATTAGGAAAAGTAAAGCAGGAGGGGCACCTAGCTAGCTTACTCAGGGGAGCGTGGGACTCTTGATCTCAGGGTTGTAGGTTCAAGTCCCATGTTGGGTATAGAGATTACTTTAAAAAAATAAAATCTTAGAGAGGGAGACAAACATAAGCGACTTTTAACTCCAGGAAACAAATTGAGGGTTGCTGGAGGGGAGGTGGGTGGGGGATGGAGTAACTAGGTGATGGGCTTTGAAGAAGGCGCTTGAAGTAATGAGCACTGGGTGGTTGTATGCCACTGATGCATCACTAAATTCTACCCCTGAAACTAGTAATACGGTATATGTTAATAAAAAAAGAAATGAAATCTTAAAAAGAAAGGGAAGAGACATAGATGGTGAGAGTCTAAGAAGGACAGCGAGGGAATGAGTATGCGTGAGGAACATATGTACCCCAAGGACAGAGATCTTATTCTCCTAGAATTGCTTTGAGCAATATCTGGCACGTAGTGGATGCTCAGTTAATATTGTTGAATGGATAGATGGTCAGATAGACAGAATTTAGAATGAATGTACGGAAAAATAATTCATTCTTCCAAACAAGTCTGAACTAGGAAGGGGAGAGAAAGTTGTGGTTAAGCTTCCTAAATAGCGTTGTTCTTGTGAAAGGTTAAGAGGATAGACTCTGGAGCTGCACTCTTGGGTTCAGATTTTGACTTTGCCATCTCCTCGATCTGTGACCTTAGCCAAGTTACTTATCTTCTCGGTGCCTCAGTTTCTTTATCTGAAAAAATGGGGTAACAGTAGTATCTACCTCATGGCCTCACTGCAGGGTTTCTCAGCCTGAGCACTGTTGACATTTGGGGTCATGTTGTCTGGGGCTGTCATGTGTGTTTTAGGATATTTAGCAGAATTACCTGGTTGCTGCCTACTAAATGCCTACTACATAGCTACTCTCCAGCTGTAACAAGCAGAAATGTCTCCAGATCCTGTCGTATGTCCCCTTGGAGGCAAAATTGCCTTGGGTTAAGAACAACTGGGTTTTTGTGAGGGTTAAAGGAGTTGATACGTGTAAAGCACACAGAACAGTAACCAGCACATGGACTGTTATTAACTTTAGCATAGTGGCTTCTAGGAGTGTTTCTCCTAGCAGCAGCTGAGGACAGTTTTATCTCCCATTTGATTAATAAGAGAAACTTAAGGGCACCTGGGTGACTCAGTGGGTTAAAGCCTCTGCCTTCGGCTCAGGTTATGATCTCAGGGTCCTGGGATCAAGGCCGATGTCTTCCCCCTCTCTCTCTGCCTGCCTCTCTGCCTACTTGTGATCTCTCTCTGTGTCAAATAAATAAAATCTTGGAAAAAAAAATAAGAGACACTTAAAAATAAAGCACCGTTGCTGATGGAGTGTGAAAAAATGGTTTTGTCTATTCCCAAGATTTATTTCTGCACATTGCCACTTTCTGTGGATGGAATGCCTTCTATTATATCTCAACTGGAAGTTTATTTAAGGTGGAGGAACATTAGTCATAGTTTTTTCTATACTAACTGGGGTTTGGGGACAAGTTTTTATACCCAAGATTAGAGTTTGCTTCTCTTTGGGTGCACGGGAGGTTTCAGCAAGGTGCTGATGGAGGCCAACATCTATTCTAGTCAGAACTCACCAACCAAAATAAGCGCGATCAATATTTATTGTATTTGACCACTAAAGAATTGAAATAATAGTGTACTCAACAGTGTTTCATGGTTATATTTTATAAAGTAAATTTTTTAAAGATATTATTTATTTATTTGACAGAGAGAGATCACAAGTAGGCAGAGAGGCAGGCAGAGAGAGAGGAGGAAGCAGGCTCCCTGCTGAGCAGAGAGCCCGTTGCTGGCCTCAATCCCAGGACCCTGAGATCATGACCTGAGCCGAAGGCAGAGGCTTAACCCACTGAGCCACCCAGGCGCCCTATAAAGTAAATTTTTTATTATGTATCACTTGTGCTTGCTGGTAGCTAGTGCAGTGCGTTAGCTGTT
The DNA here is from genome assembly GCA_004023965.1 of Spilogale gracilis. Taxonomy (NCBI): domain Eukaryota; kingdom Metazoa; phylum Chordata; class Mammalia; order Carnivora; family Mephitidae; genus Spilogale; species Spilogale gracilis. The sequence goes on along the minus strand of PITA01008649.1, from coordinate 56,335 downwards.
TGCTAGTGGTGCTTACTGCGGGGAGCTGTGAAGGTGCTGATAGATGAGGGGGTTCATTAATTTTAGAGACATGGTATAAAAAACATTAGCTGACAAATGCAGTAATCAGAATGAGGTAATTGGGTGAAATTTTTTTTGAAGATTTTTTATTTATTTGACAGAGAAAGGCACAGTGAGAGAGGGAACACAAGCAGGGGGAGTGGGAGAGGGAGAAGCAGGTGGGAAGCTGGATTCAGGGCTCGATCCCAGGACCCTGGGATCATGACTGAGCCACCCAGGCACCACTAGATAAATTCTTTAAAGTCATGATACATTATTCCCTGTTGAGGGGATTATTATTTTAAAAATTTGCTTAAGTCTTTATACCTCAATTTACATGTAAAAAAAATTTACCTAGATGCATAAATCTGAAAATTTGCATCCTTATTTTTTAAGTGCAGACTTTTCCCCTTAGCATTCCCTCCCTTCTTCTTCATCATTATCTGCACACTGGTGAATCTTTACCCCCAAACCATGTAAACAACCTAGTGTATATCCTTCCGTATTTTTCTCTGCATACACATAATCCTATTACAGATCCATATGCACATACAAATACACACAGTGTTTTTTCTTTTTTTGCTATAGATTTGCTTTTAAATGCAATTATGCTTTTTTTTTTTTACCTTTTATTATTCTCACTCAACAATACTTAATGGAATCCTACATCTTCTGACATAGCTCACATTAGTTATTTAGATGACTGTATATTAGTTATGAATACTACATTCATTTTACTTCTTTCCTTTTTTGCCATGATGGAAAATGCTGCAATAAACCACTTTTTTACATATGTTTTATGTATGTAGTTCTGTGGTGCATAGTCTTAGGCATGGAACTGATGAGTTAGGGTGAATATGTATTTTCAAGTTCATTAGATGCTGTAGCCAAATTTTTTTTTTTAATTTTATTTATTTGACAGAGAGAAACACAGAGAGGGAACACAAGCAGGGGGAGCGAGAGAGGGAGAAGTAGGCTTCCCGCCTAGCAGGGAGCCCGATGTGGGACTTGATCCTGGGTCTCCGGGATCATGACCTGAGCCAAAGGCAGTCGCTTAACCAACTGAGCCACCCAGGCACCCCCATAGCCAAATTTTTAAAAGATTGACTCTTCAATTTTTTACCAGCCATGTTTGAGGGTACCATTTTCCCCATCTTTCTGCTAAATATAGGTGTCATAAAGTCTTCTAAAGTTTTTACTGATCTCATGGTTGGAAAAGTGATAGTTTATTGTTAACTTTAATCCCTCTCCAATCAGGACTTTAATTAGGAGTCTTAACAAGTTTGCTGAATAAGCCATATCAAAGTCCAACCTCTTTGGACACTGTAGCCACATCTTGAAATGCCGGAGAGATGTGGATTGTAAGGGATCAGGGGACAAATGCAGTAGTTCGTTAACAGTGAAAACCTGGCATTCAGATTTTAAGGCATCTATTAATATGAAAATGTTGCATAAAACTGAGTTTTGCTAGGAATTATGTCTTTGTGTCTGTGCAAAACGTTTTTCCCCAGATCCTTGGCAGATTACCATGTAGCAAAGACCGCTTTCTGGGGACGTTTATCACAGTGGTAAACCGATCCCATTCAAGAAGGGATTATGTTTTATGTACCGTATTTAGCCAGAGAACTGATGCCATAGTGCACTTTAATATAGTACAGTTCATATTATGAATAATTTTTCTTAGCCTTATAAATTAATCATAATTTTAACAGTATTATAACTACTCCATATTGTCTAACACCGCCCCCCCCCGTAGGTACTTTAAATAGTTATCTCATTTAACAGCAGTCCTTAACTTAATCCAAAGTTAAGTACTTTGAGAGAAACGGGAACCTAGTGATAAGTGCTGGAGGTAGGGGTCACACATTTTACTTCAAAGCACCTGCCTGTTAATACCATGCAGTCTCTTGATTCGATACAAGATGAGCTTGGATAAGACTCATGGATAATTTTTAAGTTTATTTTAGCATAAATATAGACCGCCACAATCTAGGTGTTATCAGTACCAAGGAATTAATTTGAATATGATCTTTTTCCACTTCCTTTTCCCTGAATCTCACAGTGAAATAATGCTACTAAATGTTTGATAATTGATGAACATGAGTTGAAGATAGTAGACTGGAAGCTGTGGGTATTTGATAAGTTTATTGAGTATCCATTGGGTAGAGCCCTGTGGTAAGTAGAGCCCTATTTTGTGGCAAAATGAAATAAGACAGAAGATACTAATCCTTTTCTTCAAAGAGCTTAGCATTCAGTTGGAGATAGATATTGTCATGCTACAAAATAAAAGAAAATTTTATTCTGAATATATAGCAGGTGGAGAGACCAGAGTTTTTTTGAGGATAATTAGGGAAAGTTTCTTGGAAAAAGAATGTTTTGAGCCAGGGTTTTAAGATGATAGACATGAACAGGTGGCAGATCTGTATTTCTTAAAAGATAGTATATGCAGATAGTCAAGTCCAAGTTGGAATGTTTCATAATTTTAAAAAGAGTGGAATGTCCTTTATTACACATCTTGTACTTCTAAATTGAAGATTCTGTTTGACCAAACTCTTTTCTAGTCCTTTCCTTATAGAAGTGACTGCTTTGCTATGCTTTCCCTTGTCATTTTGATTGCTTAAATTTGTGGGGATAAAGTTTAAATACAAGATCTGGGTTCAGAAATTAATTTTTGGTTCTCTGTTGCTTTTCATAAAAATAATAAGAGTTAAAGATAATTTCACTTGTTCCTCACCACCCTCCTAGTTTTATTAATTGAAAAGTTACTGTTTCTGAATAGAAAGGTTGATGTGTTGGTATGTTCAGAACCATGGCCTGAATTCTGAGCAGATGCAGCATTTAAAGTTGAGATTATCTGAGAATTTGAGACCTAAGAAATTTGAGAAGTTGAAGTTAATTTTTTAGAATTACAAAGCAAGTGATGGTCATTTAAAAAAAATTTAAGATCAATTTTCAATTATAAAACAATATATTTGTTTTCTTAAAATAATGAACTTTTACAAAGAAGGCTCGTTATCCCCAGTCCAACTTACGAATTCTTCACCATTTACATTTAAAACTATGTAATTTATTATTTTCATCTAAATTTCCCTGAATCTTTACAGTGGTCCTGTACAGCCTTAGATAGTTTATTTTTTAAAAGTATCCTGGGAAATGTTGGTACCTTCTTTGTAGTACAATCTTGATCAAAAAATTTGCAGGGGGTGGGGCACCTGGGTGGCTCAGTTGGTTAAGCGACTGCCTTCAGCTCAGGTCATGATCCCGGAGACCCGGGATCGAGCCCCACATCGGGCTCCCTGCTCAGGGGGAAGCCTGCTTCTCCCTCTCTCACTCCCCCTGCTTGTGTTCCCTCTCTGGCTATGTTTCTCTCTGTCAAATAAATAAAATCTTTAAAAAAAAAAAAAAATTGCGGGGGGGGCACCTAGGTGGCTCAGTCCGTTGAGCATCTGGCTTTTTTTTTTTTTTTTAAGATTCACTTATTTATTTGAGAGAGTAAGGATAAGTAGTGGGTGGGAAGGGGCAGAGAGAGAGGGAGAGAGAGAATATCAAGCAGACTCCCTGCTGAGCATGGAGCCCGCCATAGGGCTCAATCCCAGGACCCTGAACTGAAACCCATGACCTGAACCGAAACCGGAGTCAGACACTTAACCGACTGAGCCATCCAGGTGCCCTGAGTATCCAACTCTTGATCTCAGCTCAAGACTTGATGTCAGGGCTGTGAGTTCAAGCCCTGCATTAGGCTCTACACTAGAAGTGGAGCCCACTTTATTTTATTTATTTATTTATTTATTTATTCATTTATTTATTTATTTATTTAAGATTTTATTTATTTGCTCGGCAGGAAGCCTGATGTGGGACTCGATCCTGGGCCTCCAGGATCATGACCTGAGCCGAAGGCAGTCACTTAACCAACTGAGCCACCCAGGCTCCCTGGAGTCTACTTTAAAAAAAAATGGTTGTTGTTGTTGAACAGTATCAGAGTCTCAAGTTAAGATGTGTGATGAAGGACACCACTCTTTTTAAAATTATGAAATATTCCAAAGGAACTGACTGTCTGAATACAGTACCTTTTAGGGAGCTCAGTAAACTCATTATCTTAAAGGGCCAAAACTTCTTTCAGATTCCCAGATTGTAAACACTGTGTAGGTAAGTGGCTCTCCGGTTTGTCCTGTTTTGACACTGGAGCTTCTGTGTATTATGTGAACTAGAGCATTGATGTTTGCGAAGCAAGATGTGTAGCCCTGGTGAACAAGTGACTGCTGGGCTACCTGATTTCTAAAAGAGAGAATGTCTGGATTGGCAGAAAACTTAGCATGCAGTACTCTCGCTTCAGAGGAGATGAGTGAGGAGTGATGGCCTTATGCTAGAGGAGTTCTAGCTGCTTTCAACTTTGCACTTCTAATTTTGTTGCCAGTTCATTATGTGGAGAGAGCTGTTTGGCTGGTGACACGTAGGTCATTGAAAAAGAGCAAATGGCAGTATGTTCTGGGCCTATCACAAGCAGTTATAGGGGAACCCTGATGAACAGACCCCCTCATTAGCTCAGCTTTCCTGCACCCAAAAGGAAGAACCTGTCTTTGTGTTTTCTTTAGGCTGTTCTTGCCAGTACACAGTACTAGAGACCTTTAGGCAGAGTGGAGCATAGCAGGGGAGCTTGGGTGGTTCAGAAGTTTCACTAGCTGCCAGCTTCCCTTGTGGACTGATGACTGGAGGGAGAGTTAAGGGGAGTCGCAGGATATCCTCTGTGGGATTAGGTAGGCAGAAAGATCCTGGGGTTCCCTGGTAGCATGAGAATTCTCTACAGAGATTGTATACTAATGAGAGAGAAAGAGATATAAAAGTATGATGTTCTTTTGCTTATAGGCAGAGGCTTTACTTACATATAAAAAAATTATAGATTTGAAAAATTGTACTTGAAAATCCTGTCCAGGTTCTCCTCTGTTTCTTAAATTCTTCTGTTTGAACGGAAGTGTTAATGCTTGCTTTCACTGTGAAAGAAACTTCATGGGGGGAAGTTTAAATAGGATCAGTTTGGCTCTGAAGCTCTAATATCACAAAAACATTTTCTTTTTGCGTGGTATGGTATGCTTTTAATAAAATATTAAAATGAACACTCTAGTTCTGGAAGTCATTTTTAAGAAATAAATATTTTAAAAAGATGGTTAATATATTTTTGAGTATGTGTGATTATAGAGAGGGAGCAGTTGAGAAATATTAATCACTTTCCTGAAAGCATGCTTACTAAAAGGTGCAGCCAGTTACAAAACGCTCCTTCCATGTTAGTTCTTCTGTTTCAGAAAGTCTGCTTGCAGTAAAGCATCAGTCTGCAGTGCATCCTGGCACCTCTGCCCTGCATTTGTGTTCATGCTGCTATCAGTACTCTGCATTGTCTCTGTTCTTCAAATGACTCAGTGTTAGTCAGAGTCAGAACGAGGAATCCCAGAAGAGATTGTGACAGGCTTCCTATTTTGAGTGATGGTTTTTATTTAATTTCTTAGGTCATGTAATATAGGCAGATATTAACAGTTTGATAAATCCTTCAGGAATGCTAGTTCTAAGCATGACATCTTTATGAGAAAACAGTTGTGAATTCACTAAAATATAAATTCTGTAATGTTAAATTGACCTTTTTTACCTTACTCCCCCTGTTTTCTACCCTGTGAATATATTTGTTTCTACATAGTGGGAGATTTGGGGCTGTCCCAAAATGGGAAATTAAAATTAGTAAAAGAAACTACTTCTGGAACATCTTCTGGGTGGCTGACATACTGATTATTGCTTGTTTCATTAAATTGATCCTAAACCATATTAATTTGGTTATCCCCATTTTCAGGTGAGGTGAAAGCTCAGTGAGGTTAAGTGACTTACTCAAACCCAGACTGGAGTAGGTGGTAAGAGCAAGAATTTATACAAAGATTTTTCCAGTTCCAAGTTCTTAGCCACTATATCACGTTGTCTCTGTCCTGCTTCTGAGAGGTAGAAGATCTCAGCATGTCCTGGACAGAGAAAAATTGATCTGGTTCTCTTGCTTTCTGTCTGTGTCTCCCTTTTTTCCCCAGTACCTAGCATATGTATAACACACAATAACTATTTACTGAATAAACAAGGATGTACAGTTAACCATGGAATATGGAAGTGAACTGACCTTTTTTGTTTGTAAAATTTTTGTAAGTATAGATTTCTAAGTATAGTAAAGCACATCTTAGACTCATGTTTACCAGGTTTCTTTGTTGCATATATAGACATCTGAATAAGAATAAACCTTTCACAGTTGCATATGATTTCTGGAAGTTATCAACAGTCTGGTATCTGTTTACCTCTTCCTGAACAACCTCCCCCTGCTGGGATTGGCCCTCTTTGTTTCCATACTGCTGTCAAAATGCCCTTTCTCTCTTTCTTTTCTCTCTGTCCTCTATTCTCCAAGAAGTTGTTATTTTCACACCTTTTGCTTTTGTATGTTCCTCTCCCTTTGGTTGCAGGTCCCATCCTCATCTTTAGGTTTTTGGGGTTTTTTTTTCTTTTAAACCATCCAGGTCTCAGGTCAGGTGTCTTCTCTAATTCCTCCAAACCCAGTTAGGTCTTCTTTTTGAGTTCCCATCAGAGCACTTACCATGCTGACAGATTGTATGATTGGTGCAAGTCTGTTGTAAGCTTGGTGAGGGCAGGGGCTTGTGTGTTTCATCTGTCTGTATCACAGCTTGGTACGTGGTAGGCAGACAGTAAAAATGAAAGAAAAATGAAACAAAATAAAGGGTGTAGCTTGCCCAGTCCCACCATAAATCTTAGAGAACCATTCCATTTTAGGGATGGCGGACATCCTATCTGCCCTAGCCCCTCCTTTTTAGAGATGAAGGTGACACCCTGAGGTCATACAACTAAGTAATTAGCACAGCTGAAAAACAGAACTCCTGAGTCCCAGCCCAGTGTTCTCTCTTTCGTTTTGAAAAAATGGTTTTTTAAAGTGGTTTTAAAAAAACTTTTTAAAATTTATTACTAATGCAGTAGTTGTTTAATGTAGAATATGTGGAAGATACAGATAAACAGAAGGGAGGAAAAGAGAAAATTAAATCAGCATATCCCCACCACCCAGATGGTAACTATCCTTCCAGTCACTTCTGTGCATTACACAGTTGGGTGATGCTTGCCGGATAGGCACTGTTCTAAGTGCTTTACATGTGTTGACTCATTTATTACAGCAGCACTATGAGGTAAATACTATTATCCCCACTTTACGGATGAGGAAATGGAGGCACAGGCATGTTAAGGATCTCAGGTCACTCAGCTAATAAGTGGTAGAGTCAAGATTTAAACTCTGGTTATCTAGTTCCAGAGCCTGTATTCTTAACTGCTATTCCATTCTGTCTCTATGCATGATATTTCTTAATCTGCTTTCCTTTAAAAATTGGGATCAGTTTATAGGCAGTAATGGTCATCCCTTTTACAGGTACAGTTCACTGAGTTTGGGGAAAAAAATAAGCCACCACCATAATCAATATACATAGAATACTTCCATCAAGAAGTTCCATCGTGCCTCTTTGTAGACAGTCTCCTCCATTCCTTAGCTCTGGTAACCACTGATTTTATTTCTGCCCTTATAGTTTTGTCTTTTCCTGAATTTCATATAAATGCAGTCCTTCAATATTACAGCCTTTTGCACTGGGCTTCTTTCACGTAGTGTAATGTTTTTGAGGTTTGTACAAGTTGTTGTCTGTGGCAGGTCATGTGTTTTATCACTGTGCAGTGTTCCATCATATGGATGCACCATCACTTTTTATTCTGTTTATGAATTGAAGGACATTTCGGTTTTTTCTGGTTTATGGCCATTAAAATAAAGCTACTAGGAATATTCATGTACAGCTCCTTATGTGGACATATGTTTTCATTTCCCTTTGTTTAAGTATTTAGGGATGGGATTACTGAGTTGTGTGGTAAATCCAAGTTTAAGTTTGTAAGAAACTTCCAAACTCTTTTCCCAGATCATCATTTCGTATTCTCCCAGTGATTTCTGAGAGTTTCCTGCTCCTCATCCTCACTAGCAAATTCTTTATCGGTAGTATTTGTATTCTGACATTGGCCAAATTATTATCTTCACATGGTTTTTTTGGGTAAAAAGTGTTGCTTCAGTTAAGGATTTCTGATAAGTTTTTTTCTTTTTCATTTTTCTTTTTCTCTCCTTTCCATTGAATAAATATTTATTGAACATCTTACAGTGCAAAGGGATGGATGAGTCTGAGCAGCTCTTACCTCAAAGCCCCCTGGTTCGTCCTATGAGGAGGGGCTGTGGCGGATGAAGGCGACACAGTACACCTCACCAGTTTTCCTCCCAGAACAGATTGCTCCACTAGAAGTTTTTGCTTCCATGCCTTTACATTTTATGCCTTGCTCAGCTTTCAAATGCTGGGGAACATGCTGGGGAGAAGAAAATGGTGGCACATCTGGCTGTAGCCGTGCTAGCTGTCCTGTGCCTGTGTCAGCTCTTTCCTCAATTAGCTGTGTGGGTCTTCCAATTCAGTCTGTTGGTGTAGCTACCCTAATTTTCTGCCCAGTGATTTGAATGATGGAACTATGACATCTAGGAAGTAGAATCAAATGGTGAGGTAAGTTGAGATCGATAAGGGTGTGAATCTCAAATTTTTGCTCGGCTGTTACTGTTGCAGTATATTGTCTCTGACACTAGCTACCATCTTAAGAGCCTTTATTTTCTTTCTAAATGAAAAAGTCAAATATGTACTGAGTTGTGTCTTTTTTAGAGACTTTGTCACTAAAATATCTGCAAATTGCTAAGAAGTGTCTGTGCACTCATTTATTCATTCAATTCATTTATTCACTAATTTGCCAGTTAACCATTATGTCTATGGTACTGCGTCTTGATGTTGTGATGTGGCTTATTTCAAAGTAAATTCTTCCTCAGTTTTTCCCTTAGTACTGCCCTTCCTCCCAATTTGATATCTTTCACCTGTAAACATTTTAAAAACAAATGTTAAGTGAAATAAAATAGTACAGTGTTATAGGTTCTTGTTCCACTTTGGTGCAGACTTTGCACAGGAAGGGAGGGAGGCAGAGGAGAGAAGAGGGAACCTGACCATGTGATACCACTTGTCTGGCAGAAGCCATTTGGTTCTGAGCAGAGAAACCAACTGTTTACTATTTTGGGTGAATGAGGTTGGTTGGTTGCTACGAGCATTTTCTCTAAGGGAACCCTCTTCTCTTCCAGCTCTACACATTGAAATCATCCCAGTCCTGCTTTTTGGCATTTGGGTAGAGGAGGGAGGTGTCTGTGTCGAGGCCCAGTGCTGACAGGAAGAAATGTTTTCCAGGAGACTTACTGATTCTGACCTTCTGCTGTCACTGCTTTTAATGCCCCACTCCCTAAGTAAACTTGGGATCTAGCTGTTCTTACAACCCTTAGCACTACAGAAATGAAGTACCCACTTTAACCTAAAGAGCAATGCTAATCATATTTTCAGCAAATAGTAAATGGCCTCTTTAAGGAGTGAGGTAAGAGAGACAGGTTTATTGCAACACTGGCCTTTGGAGCCTCACATCTCCCCCAGCATGCTGGAGAAGACCAAGATTCATCAACCCACCTGCAGGATTCTCCCACTCTCATGGATTGTTCTGGAGCCGGGAAAGAACAGCTACTCTGCACTGTGCCTGGCCCCTTATCACAGTTTTCGGGAAGGTTGGCATATTTCTCCTGTTGGGATTTGCATGCTTTTGTTTCCTCCTTAATTTACTGTAGGCTTTTTTATCTCCTCCCTATTCCTCTGTAGCTGTCCAAGCTTTGACTTTGGGTGGTTTACTCTCCCAGAGTTTTTATTAAAGCATGTTGAGCGCTCAGCAAGTAGACAACTGAGCACTGAGCATGGTACCATAGGATGTACTTTATGACCTGATGGAGACAGTGTTTAAGATGTTTTTCTTGCTCCCTTCCTTCCACCCTTGCACAGCTCGTGTGCTGTACCTAGATTATGGAAGAAGGAAGGAAAAACTTTATAAGGTGGGATTCTTCCCCTTTATGTGGGTCAAATGCAGTGTTTTATCAATAGAACATACTCTGGCATAGGTTCTATACAAATAGGGAGCTAGTGATGATGACTTTAGTTTCTTCTGTTAACTACTGAAAGTAGATAGATAACTTCTGAGATCTTTTAACACTAATATATCATAATTTAAAATAAGATAATATCTGGAAGGCTTTTTACTTATATTGCATGTTAGTTTGAGTTAGGGGAAACAATTGGAGCTGGCCTTACTAATCTTTTTGGTAATTGTGGATTATATTAGAATTATATCCACATGTATGGAAAGATAACGGGAAACTGTTTATTAGGTTAACACCCATGATCTTGATTTTTCCTTTGTGAACATTCCTCTTTTGTATTTTGAAACTGCTGGAAAAATATTCTTTGGTAGTAGAATGGGCACATTTGAGTTCTACAAAAAAGTTCAGTAATTCTTTGAGAAGAACTCTGAGTCATGGAAAAATAGAGGGGAGTAGGGACTTCATTCAAATTCTAACAGATATGAATGGAAAAGAATTGTCAACATTTTCTCTCTCCTAGCTTGGAAAACTTCCCCACTATTGATATAACTACTACTTTTCTAAAAATTTGGACATTTCTTTTGAATTCTTAAGATCTCTTTGGGACTTTACTAACATTTGACAGGATGATTTGAGCTTATGGCATCATCGATGAATGAATGTACTGACAAAGATGAGTGATTATCAGTGCCCAGTTTGCAAAAAGAATGGTTTAAAAAACAGTTTGAAAGGCAACATTTCAGGGAATATTATTTAAAAGGCGGAGAGACAGTATGGCTTAGGATGTAAAACCTTGAGCTGCTACTGTTGACTTTGTTACCAGAAGATTATAGTGTTTCAGATTCCTAGTGTGAACATCAAAAATATCTTTGTTTCAAGTGTAGCAGTGTATAGGAAGTAGAGATGCAGAGTTGGCATAAGTAGGGTCAGAATGATAATTTTAGACAGCTAGCCAAAGTAAGGGACTATATGTTTTACTGATTTTATACTGTACTGGGAACTTTGTGTCTAGAATTCTTTGTTCGATCTTGAGAGAAATCATATTAAGTTTTCTACCAGTACACATTGTTTTTTTAAAAATGATTGTCATTTTATAAGCTGCACAGAAGAAATAGATGGGGCATTAGGTGGTGAAAGTATAAAGGATGTCCAGTATTACTCCTTTCAGGCTGAAACAGGTGTTGAGGGATAAAGACAGTTCTTCTTTCAAATACTCAAAACTACCCAGTGGAAGTGACTCTTCTCAGTCTTGTGTTTTATTATTATAGATAAATGCTTGATGATAATCTTTTCTCTCTTATTTTTCTTAGCTCTTTTATTAAAAAAAAAAAAAAGGAGGGGCGCCTGGGTGGCTCAGTTGGTTAAGAGCCTGCCTTCGGCTCAGGTCATGATCCCGGAGACCTGGGATCGAGCCCCGCATCGGGCTCCCTGCTCGGCGGGAAGCCTGCTTCTCCCTCTCTCACTCCCCCTGCTTGTGTTCCCTCTCTGGCTGTGTTTCTCTCTGTCAAATAAATAAAATCTTTAAAAAAAATAAAAAAATAAAAAAAATAAAAAAATAAAAATTAAAAAAAAAAAGGATTCTAAAAGCCGCACACATTTTTAAAGAGAATTGTTTAGCACCATAGGAGGCTATGTGTGATACTTTTCCTGTTGTTTTAGTTGACAGTTGGAAATGCCCACAAAGATAGGAACCACACTTTTATTTACCCTTATGACATTAGGACCTGTGGTTTTCATTATTAATAGACTCTGGCAAGGATCAGAACTGCATTTTTTAGAAGAAACCTTGAAAGATTGATGTCTTGTGGTTTAACATAACTTTCTGGTACAGCACTGCCCACTACTGTAGCTACTAGCCATCTGTGGCTGTTGAGACTTGAAATGTGGCTGGAGTGACTAAGAAACTGAAATTTTAATTTTATTTAATTTTTTTTAAAAGATTTTATTTATTTGACAGAGAGAAACACAGCGAGAGAGGGAACACAAGCAGGGGGAGTGAGAGAGGGATAAGCAGACTTCCTGCTGAGCAGGGAGCCTGATGTGGGACTCGATCCCGGGTCTCCGGGATCATGACCTGGAGCCAAAGGCAGTCGCTTAACCAACTGAGCCACCCAGGTGGCCCTAATTTTATTTAATTTTAACTAAATTTGAAGAGCATATGTGGCAGGTGGCTACCATACTGGATAACATAGTTTCAGATCCTTCAACAGCCTTTCTAGCTCCCTTCTACTCCCTTTCACAAACTTAGTTCTCCATCTAAATTGGAACATATTAGTCATGCTCTTAACCTTATAGTATTTCCTACTTCTGGGTCTTGGCTCCTATCTGGTCTTTGGTTTACGTTCATATCTGATATATATAAAGTCCTCCAGTGGTGGTTTATATGCTGCTGCTCCTACAAAGTTTGCCTGATCCTTTTTGTACTATAGTGATTTGTTTGCTGCAAACTCCAAGCACTTACAATGCTGTCATTGATTACAGTGATTTATTTTACATTTCTTATCTTCTCTATTATATTTATAAATTCCGTGAGCTGTTTTTATAGTTTTTATGGTTGTACGTATGTGATTGCTTACCCATTTCTTCCCTTCCCTCCCCCCCCAAGTGCTCATTAATGAAGTGATTTATACACAGTAGGTGACTGGCTAATCATGCATTAGCTGAGTTAGTCTGCAGAGCGTACTGTGCTTCCTGGCAGTAGAGGGCAGTACCATGCCCATAAACAAAAATGTGTTTGTCCCAAATGAGATATATTTTGAGCACTCTGTCCTAATTGAGTTTTATTCAGTATCTCATGTTAGTAATTCTAGCCTTCAAAAGAAACTCTGATATTTTTTAAAATATATTTTATCCATTTATTTGAGAGAAAGAGAGTAGGCATGAATACAAACCCAGAGAGGAGCAGAGAGAGAGGCCGACTCCCTCCCTGCCAAGCAGGAAGCTGGACGTGGGGCTGGATCCCAGGACCCTGAGATCATGACCCACGACAAGGCAAATGCTTAACTGGCTGAACCACCCAGATGCCCCTCGGATCTTTTCATCGTCAATGATATTAATAAATAACCTTTCCCCATGATTGTCTTGAATTAGATTTAGAATATGACCCTGGTCCAGGAGATTGGTGAGATTCTTACTGGGAAGAAACTTGGTACATCTGAGAAACACTGGTCAAGGCATTAGGTGTCAGAGATTAATTCCTTGAGGACTGAAAGCCTTATTGTGGTAGGCAGCTAGTGTTCCAGCCCTGAGCTGATAGTCAGGAACCTGAAGTTCTTGGTTTGATCCTGCCAGTGTGAGTCTGGCTAAATTACTTTAAGCTTGGCAAACCAGTTTTTTTCGTTGTGTCTTGGGTATAATGTCTGCCATCCTAACTCACAAAGTCAAATAAGATCATATATGTGAAAGTAGCTTTGTAAAGTATTATATATTATTTTTAGGAGTTATTTTTATTATATTTATTATTTTTCTTCTCAGATCCTACTGTGTACCAAGGCATGTACATAGTAAATGATTGATTATAATATTTATGACATCTTTTTAATATTTTCTGTAAAGAATATACTCTGTTAAGGGTTGGTGAGAGAGATATATTCGCTCCCACCTGGGCTGCACACACTGAGAAGTGATCAGAGTCACAACAGTTTGGTTGACATATATCCTGTCCTTTGGTGTTATGCAGCCTTAAAATGAACTGTATGTGAGGGGTGCCTGGATGGCTCACTCATTATGCATCTGCCTTCAGCCCAGGTCATGATCCCTGAGCCCCACATCGGGCTCCCTGCTTGGCAGGAAGCCTGCTTCCCCCTCTTTTACTCCTCCTGCTTGTGTTCCCTCTCTAGCTATGTTTCTCTCTGCCAAAGAAATAAAATCTTAAAAAAAAAAAAAAAAAAAACCGTATGTGAGATATATCTGTATGTGTGCATATAAACTAAATATGTATGTAAACTCTTTTTAATCTCCTGTCTAGTGGGTTTATTTTTGTATATCTCCTACCTTTCCTAATATTAAAATATTTAGAATAAGCCAATTATTGTGGGTTTTTTTTAAAACCATGGAAAACCCTATTCAAATACAGGATTTAGCCAGAACTGATACAGTTTGGAAATATGCATGTGCATATTTTCCTACAGGTTTGTGCGTTAGAAAAGAAGCCATTCTAGAAGAGGGTAGTGTAGTGGTTGCTTTTGTTGAGAACAAGCATCAGCATGGAGCCTTCTCTAGTAAATCATTAGGTACATCAAATAAAATGTCAGCTGAAGTTCCTGCAGTCCCACAGTTACCAAACACTCTTGCCAAAGAGAGTTGCAGTCAAAATATCTGCAATCGAATCATTTCCTGTTTGGGCTTGCAGGTGGGGAACTGTCTGAACTGCAGTCATGTGAGATTAGTTATGCAGAAGATGCCTTGGTGGGATAGGCCTTGATATTAAATGATAGCCGAGCAAGTGTGAGGATGGAGAGGATACCCTGAGTTCCTACAGCTAACCACGCTAAGGCATGGAGATCAGGGTATGCAAGCCCACTCCCATCGAGGGATCTGCGTAAAGCTCCTGTAGGGCATTCAGATATATGCTGAACACACTCGGGCAGTGGCCCAGGCAGATGGCACATTCCTGTGCTGACCTTCGGAGGCCTGGCAGATCACACAGCTAGCGTTGGAGGCGTAGTTATGCTCTGGCACGAAGAGCCCGGACAGCCTGCATTTCATCTAGCATTTGGTCCTCCTCAGTTGAAGGGATGCCGTGGGACAGGGTCGGTGTGCAAGTCCACTTAGGGACTGGCCTATATTTTCGTACCCCTGTCCCTCTTAGAGTTGATTTTTACTGTCAGCACAGCCCCAGAAGTGACTCACATCCTCCAAGAGATTCTTCCAGACTGGGCATGACCTAGGGTTAGCCTTTGAGATGCCGTGACTCCCCTACATTCCCACCCCCACCGGTCTTGACTGACTCACATTTTTAGGTTTGACTTAGCCTTCCATATGAGAATAGATGGGGTCTAGGCAAGATAAACTGCAGTCACCTGTCCCTTCTTTGGCTTCAATGCATCCCTTTAGCTGTGTAAAGGAAATTTGGGTAAGATACACTTCTTAGGCTTCACCATATCCCTCCCCTTTCCTGTTGCCCTTTTGATTTTTTTTAATTTGATACTGAGCCTCTCCTCCCCACACTCACACACCAATGGAGTCTCCTAAGCTATTTCTGTCGGTTTAATGATCCCCAGCTGTTGCTGTAGTTCTGGCTGTTTTCGTGCTTTGAAGAGGCAGAAGAACCAGAAAAAGAGGGGTCTTGCTTTTGTATCACAGAGTGTCAGACAAATGTAATGCATTTTTTCAAAACAACTAGGGTGAGGCTTCTTAAAGAGGGGTGTTAATACTGGGATGATCTGAAAATGCAGGAGGAGGGAAACTACAAGCCAGGGGATCCGGGACATTTTAAAAATAAGCATTCTGCTGATAGGTGTGGCACCCTCAAAATTATGTTAGAACAATGTGGTATGTGGTAACTGGGTAATTGTTTCATTACTCTGCATTCTACTTCCATTTTAGCTTTGGAGCTGGAATATCCCCTCCACCCATGGTGTGTGTTGAAGGAGTCAAACATCTAGGTGAAAAGGATTCTGTGATAGGAAAGTATATGGAAATCATTCCTGTAGTGGCCAGAAAACGCATTGATTTTAGTTCTGCTTTAACTTATGTAGGTTTGTTTCGTAAAATTTTGTGCAAATCCTGTAATGAAATGTTCCACTTGCAAATTTGACCACACGAACTTCAGGAAATACAAAGTTGCAGCTCTTCAAACAACATGAACTCCTTTACTGTTACATATACATTTATTTCTGAGATGTCGCCGCTAAACCTGGTGGAAAATCCTTCCGTAGTGAAATGGGCTACTGTATTTTAATAGACTGGCTTTCCTTCATGTATTTGATCTTAAGAATTGTAACTCTTGCAACAGTTTTAACTGATAGACTTAAGGTTTTCATACTTCATATGCTGCATGAAATTTAACTCTCCCTCTTTTTTTGCCTTTCCACTTTCTACAGAGAAGAACAATTTTGCTATAGCCTTTACCAAAATTAATTTTGAAATACTCTTAATTTTTTTGAGACAAGTAGATACAATTTTATATATCTCTATGGCATAAGGGGGGAAACTATTACTTTTTTCCCTTAAGTACCCATAGAGCAATTTACATATAAATATTTTAAGAACTTCCAGATTTTGTATGTGTGTATTTTTGGCACATGTGGCCAAATTTCTCATTTCTAATCACCTCTCAATTTCCTGATCCTTGCCCTAGAGAAAATTTGTTTTCATTTATCTTTTTTTTTAAGATTTTATTTTGACAAAGAGTGAGAGAGCACAAGCAGGGAGAGCAACAGAGGGAGAGGGAGAAGCAGGCTTCCCACCGAGCAGGGAATCCAATGTGGGGAACCGCCGCAGGACCCTGGGATCATGACCTGAGCCAAAGGCAGATGCTTAATCAACTATTGATCTTAGATCAGGTTTTGATCTCAGAGTTGTGAGTTCAGGCCTTGCATTGGGCTCCACACTGGACATATGATTTTTTCTTGAAATGTCTGTTAAATGAGCTGTCATTAATTACTGCTAACACTGAAAGTTAATTTCAAAAACAGGAAGAAGCTAAATAGGGTAAGCCTATCGGGAGAGTTTGAAATACTTTGATAGGGAAAAAAACCTAACTTTCTAAGTATTTATAAAATTTATATGGGGATAAAGGCCTCCCTCATTATTTCAGTCCTGAGTATTCTACCATGCTGTGTCTTTCAGGTCCACATTATTATTAAAGATCTAGAAAGAGTAAGTTCTCTAATATAGTTTTAAGGGAAAGAATTTTTGTACTTCTGGTTTGCTGTGGAATAACTACCCTGTTCCAAGTTTTGAATCTGTTCACCTGTCACCCGGCCTCAACAAAGTTGGGTGCAAAATGTCAGCGCCAGTAATACTCGCAGAGAATAGCAAATGAGATTCAAGGCTGCCCACATTTCCTGGGTGAACGTGCAGAACTAATGTGGCAGGGAAAACACTGTTCCTGGTGCCTTTAACTTTGGAAAGGTTTGTTCAGATGGCCCTGCCAGTCTAAAGGAAGCACATTCCCAGTGTACCTTCACCCCATTCAGATGTCTGGTGCGAGTACGTGTTATGCTCCAATCTTGTGTGATGGAGTTAGTTGAGCATTGCCTTACGGGTTCTCACAAAGGACACTGATGACCTTGAGTAGCTGGCAGTTTGAAATATGACCGCTGCAGTGAAAGACATTACTTCAAGGGGGAGATGAGTAGCTACCCAAAAGGAAGAGGTGAGCCCCAGATTTTGAGGATATGGGAAAGAGTTTGATTTATTACTTATTTATTTATGCATGATTATTTTGATTAGGACTCTGGCATTAAATGTGATGTAGCAGAAAAAGCACAGGCTTTGGTATCAGGCCAACTTATGTTTGAACTCCGGCTCTACCTCTTACTAGCTGTGCACACAGTTACTTAACCTCTTTGAACTGCTGTTTCTTCATCTATAAAATGGAGGTAATACATATCTCAAATAGCTATTGAGATGAAATGACTCATTGTAGTGGTACATCCCACCAAGAGTTCAATAGATTAGATTCCTCATCTCTTATAACTTAGTTTCCTTCTCAGGATAGGCCTCTTCTCACTCACTGCCTTTGTGGGTACTCTATTTCTGCCTCCTCCACAGGCCTTCCCTGTGTACTCTGCATAAAATTACCACCCCCAGTCACTCTCTGTTCTTTTTTTTTTTTTAAGATTTTATTTATTTGACAGAGAGAGTGAATGAGACAGAGCATGAGAGGGGAGAAGGTCAGATGGAGAAGCAGACTACCCACAGAGCTGGGAGCCCGATGTGGGACTCAATTCCGGGACTCCAGGATCATGACCTGAGCTGAAGACAATGGCTTAACCAACTGAGCCACCCAGGCACCCTCTCTGTTCTTTTATTCTGCTGTATTTCTCGTCACAGAATGTACCATTGGAAATTATAACATAAATAACTTACTGTCTTTCTCCCACTAGAACATATGCTCTGTGAGGGCAAGGACCTCATCTCTCCATTTTACTGCTGTATCATCTGGAATAGTGCCTAGCATATAGTAGATGCATACTGAATATCAGTTCAATGAATGAATGAATCAACCCAGAATCTCTCTGATACCAGGAATAAACCCCTGGCTGAATGCAGGAATGAAGTTGCACCAGGAAGCAGGTACTCTCTGCTTTTCAGTGTGGATGTTTCTGCATTGAGAGCCAGATGGGAAGTAGGCCTGTGCATTTCTCTTGTATTCTTCACCTCCTCTCTCTGGGAGGAGCCCCTTTGAATGTGGCCACTATTTTCTTGTTAGTCTCTATTCCTTTTGGAATTGTAATATAAGGAACCTTTTAGATTCTAGAGTTCTGAAATACCCTGTACTATTCACTGAAATCACCTGGATTTTCCCTTTTAGTAAGTAGGTAATTTTTTTCCAGCCACATCATGCAGAAAGCACTATTGTGTCAATTTTAAACATGAGGAACTGGTCTGTTTTATGAAGGAAGAGAAACATAGTGTATAATAGTGGCTAAGGGCTCTGGCTGTAGATGGAAGTGGAGCTGGGTGACCTTAGGCAATTTGCTTAATCGTATGCTCAATTTCCTCAGCTACAAAATAGTATAATAATAGTTTCTCCACATGGCTTTAAGACTTGAATAAGATGGGGGCGCCTGGGTGGCTCAGTCGTTGGGCGTCTGCTGTCAGCTTGGTCGTGATCCCAGAGTTCTGGGATCAGGCCCTGCATCGGGCTCCTGCTCAGCGGGAAGCCTGCTTCTCCCTCTCTCATTCCCCCTGCTTGTGTTCCTTTTCTCTCTGTGTTTCTCTATGTCAAATAAATAAAATCTTAAAAAAAAAAAAAGAATTGAATAAGATGGGGTACCTGGGTGGCTCAGTCAGTTAAGTGATTTTGATTTTGGCTTAGATCATGATCACAGGGGTGTGAGATCGAGTTCCATGTCAGGCTCCGAGTTGGGCATAGAGCCTGCTTAAGACTCTCTCTTGGGACGCCTGGGTGGCTCAGTTGGTTAAGCGACTGCCTTCAGCTCAGGTCATGATCCTGGAGACCCGGGATCGAGTCCCACATCGGGCTCCCTGCTCGGCGGGAAGCCTGCTTCTCCCTCTCTCACTCCCCCTGCTTGTGTTCCCTCTTTCCCTGTACTTATGCTCCTCCCCCATCCCTCTCTTAAAAACAAGAATAAGATGGCACATGCATGTTGTCACTCTTCTGTTATTTCACAATACAGAGACCTTTTATTGTAGCATAGTTCAGTGGCTCGAGTTAGATTTTCATAAGCTTATCCATTGTAAGTACATGTCAGCACAGATATACAAGTCACCCAGGTTTGCAACCCCAGGAAGATACCTGATCTCTTTGCCTGAACCTCTGAGAGTATTCAGGTTAAATAGATAATATTTATCATTTCTTGGTATTACTTCTGATATCTAAAGCAGATTATTTGAGAGATAATTTAACTTATGTTTATACAATATATAAAGAGAAATTTATAGGATTGTGGAAGGATTGAATGATTGAGCATGTTGATAAAACAATCCAATTTGAAATCTCATAGGTGGTTTTTTGCATGTGTGATTTTGTTTTCTTTAAGATTTATTTGTTTGTTTCAGAGAGAAAGAGATTAAGAATAAGCATGCAGATTGGGGGAAGCACAGAGGGAGAAGGAGAGGGGAAGCAGACTCCCCCCTGAGTGGGGAACCCAAAGCGGGGCTTGATCTCACAACCCTGAGATCATAACTTGAGCCGAAGTCAGACACTTAAACAACTGAGCCACTCAGGTGCTCCTCGTATGTGTGATTTTAAAAAGAATTAGGAATTTCTCTCTTCAGCATTATATTTGGTTCATTGTATTTGTTTATGCCACAGTCATTTTATATTTTGAATTTATTAGAAGCCCCATTATTATTTTTAATAATTAATTAGTCATGTATAGGAATGAATCCATACTTTCTGTCCAGTAGATGGTAACATTTCAGTTTGAAAAACCTGACCCTTAAAATGTTTTAGTAAATGATTCATAAATTCTTCTGAAGGGAGAGTCATATCCATGAGCTTTTTTAAAATAACCCTTTTATTTTGGAATAATTTTACACTTAACAAAAATGTCACATAGTATAGAGAGTTCCCATATACGCTTCACTCAGTTCCCTATGTTAGCTTTTTTTTTTTTTTAAGATTTTATTTATTTATTTGACAGAGAGAAACACAGCTAGAGAGGGAACACAAGCAGGGGGAGTGAGAGAGGGAGAAGCAGGTTTCTTGCCGAGCAGAGAGCCCGATGCAGGACTCGATCCCGGACCTGAGCCGAAGGCAGAGGCTTAACAACTGAACCACCCAGGCGCCCCTATGTGAACTTCTTATATAACTGGTACATTTATCAAAACGAAGAGGTTAACATGAGTATACTACTAAGTAAATTCCGATCTTTATTTGGCTTTCCCACTGATTTTATTTTTCTGTTCTAAGATCCAATCCAGGATACCTCGTTGCATATGATTTTTAGATGGTGAATCACTAGGATCCCAGAGAGAATTACCTTTATATTTCTTACCTCCACCCTCCTTTGTCTTAACTCTGGATCTGCAGGTCCTTTTTTCTCCAGCAGCAGATGAATGACCTTTCTGGGTCCTTTAATCACTATTTCTGTATTAGCTTAGAATTTCAGGAGCATGCTTTGAACAGTCGTCATACATTTAATTTTATTAATGAGCGGGTGTTGATCCTTCTCCTTTTCTCTGGGTCTTACTCTTTAGACATACATACCAGATTGAAGAGAGTCTGGGAATAGGAGGTGCTTCTTCACTGCCAGAACTGCCTTCCCAAAGGAAACACTCTCTCCCCATTTCTTCCCCCTTTTTTCCCTTCTTTTGCCCTCCCCTCCAACTGAAGCTCCCTCCTGGTTCCCCCTGCCCCAGAACACATAGGGTATGATTTTAAATAAGATGTTTTGATATAAGACCCTTTTATTTTGCAAAATAAAACATGTCATTGGAAGTGTGGTGCCCAGAGTCCATTCCTGTCCTAAAGAAAAGCTAGTTGAGGGGCACCTGGGTGGCTCAGTTGGTTAAGCAACTGCCTTCGGCTCAGGTCATGATCCTGGAGACCTGGGATTGAGTCCCTCATCGGGCTCCCTGCTCAGCAGGAAGCCTGCTTCTCCCTCTCTCACTCCCCTTGCTTGTGTTCCCTCTCTGGCTGTGTTTCTCTCTGTCAAATAAATAAAATATTTAACAACAACAACAAAAAGAAAAGCTAGTTGAGATAAAGACTATATTCTAGGAAAACTTTTATAGTCTGTGTTACGGTTTTACAAAGCACTTTTCATGGCAGTTGTGGTTTTTTTGTTTTTGTTTTTATTTTGTTTTTTAGCTCAAAGCACAGGAATTATTTTTACAAATTGTATTACAGTGGGAAAATTGAGGCTAAAAGAACTTAAGTGACTTGATTAGGTAGCAACAGAGCCAGGACTAGAACTTGTGTCTTCCGATTCTTTCTCTGATGTTCTTTGTTCTTCCCTTACAGGTCAGTTCTGTAAATGTATTGTATTTACTTGGAACTTATAAAACATTCATATAACCAACCCAATATGCATTGCTTGCCCCATTCCCTAGAAATTGTAGTTCGGTTGACAGGACACCCTTCTGGTTAAGGGTAGGGCTAATTATAGAAGACATTGAGGCTTTAAAAATGCTCTTGTTTATATCAAAAGCACATGCCAGAAACACATTTTTGGTGCAGTGTACACTGTGCTAACCCGTTCAGGCTGGTTTCCCAAGTTGAAGGAAGAAAATGAGTCATGAAGGGGTCTAGAGAAACTTAGAGTTTAGAAGGCTTGAGGAAATCCTCTGTAAATGCGCAGAAGAAGACAACAGCTCCAGGGATGCTGGAAGACAGAGTAGGGACAGAGAACCAAAACGCAGGAGAGGTAATGGGAAGCGATAGAGAAGCGCAGACGCCTCACTTTCTTTTTATATCTCTCTAATCTCTATCAGGAAAGACTTATGGGAAATTACAATAAATCGGGACCTAGAGGAGCATTTCGCTTTTTTGGGACAACTTCAAGGAATTACTTGAAATTTTAGTAAAACTGATCATGAGGATAAAAAATTTTAAGGCCCATTGTGTGTTCCTTGTTCTTACCCCAGGTAGCAAAGATCTTGTTTCTCTGTGACTTCTAGTGTTGAGCACTATCACATTTGCGTTCTCAATTCACATTAAAAAAATACATAACTATTTGGATTTTTTTTAAGATACTAATGTTTCTTTTTATTATTTCTGCATACATGTATATCACACATAAGACCAGATGACTGAAATTGATAGGGACCCTTAATATAGTAGGGCATGTGTATTAGCTAAATTGCATTTCCCTATGACTTTTTAAGTAAAAGTCTAGACTACAGACATTAGATATTTCTTATACCACCGTAATTACTCGTTTTGAGTCTCTCTTTCTCATTAGATGTGAGAATTCCATGAGAATGAGAGCGTGTCTTATTCACACATGTAGTACCCAATACTCTAGTATGAAACCCAGGCTTTGAGAGTACACAGGATCTCAAATGGATGAATTGAATAATGGCAACAGTCTAATTGCTTAGTTGGAATGTGGTGTCCAAATATTTCTTTGAAAATACTCTTTACTTTTACAAGTACTTATTTGATGTTTGTTTTTCCCATGAAAGTATAAACTTCACCGAAGGCAGCAACTTTGGTCATTGCTCTATCCCTGACAGCAAGCAAAGTGTCTGGCATGTATAGCAAAGCCTCATATTTCTTTCTTTCTTTTTTTTTTTTTTTAAACGATTTTATTTATTTGACAGAAACACAGAGAGGGAACACAAGCAGGGGGAGTGAGAGAGGGAGAAGCAGGCTTCCCGCCGAGCAGGGAGCCCAATGTGGGACTTGATCCCTGGTCTCTGGGATCATGACCTGAGCCGAAGGCAGTCGCTTAACTGACTGAGCCAGCCAGGCGCCCCAAAGCCTCATATTTCTTGAATGAATGCATAAGGAGAGTTTTGACAAGAAACTAAGGAAGAACTGAAGAGGGCATGAATATGAGGTGAATTGGTGTGCTTACCAACCAGTATGTGAACCCCAGAGCAACTAAGTAAATAAGCATAGATTGAATAAATGACATTGTGTGACTTAGCTTACTTATTTTAATATAGTTTACCCCAAGGTCTCTGTTTTTTAAGGAGTTTCAGTACTTAAAAATTGACTATATATAGTATTAAAGAGGAAATGTGAAAAGTTAATTATTATAGAACATATAACGGGGAAACTATGAATTCCAGGGTCTGACCTCTGTTGTATCCTTCATTCTTTTCTTGTGAAGCATTCTTCATCACTTGTACTTATTTATCTGTGACTTGCTGTCTGTTTCCCAACTGGACTGAAAGCTTTAAGGGAGCAGAGACCACAGGCGTATCCAGCACGGAGCACAGGGCCAGGCATGCATTAGTTGTTTGTTTGTTTGTTTGTTTTTAAGACTTTATTTACTTATTTGGCAGAGATAAAGCGAGAGAGGGACCACAAGCAGGGGGAGTGGGAGAGGAAGAAGCAGGCTTCCCGCCAACCAGGGAGCCTGATGTGGGGCTCGATCCCAGGACTCTTTTTTTTTTTTTTTTTTTTTTTAAAGATTTTATTTATTTGACAGAGAAACACAATAGCCAGAGAGGGAACACAAGCAGGGGGAGTGAGAGAAGGAGAAGCAGGCTTCCCGCCGAGCAGGAAGCCCGATGTGGGACTCGATCCCGGCTTTCCGGAATCATGACCTGAGCCGAAGGCAGTCGCTTAACCAACTGAGCCACCCAGGCGCCCCACATTAGTTGTTTAAACATCTGTTAGATGAATGAAGAACCGTCCCACTATCCGAGCTCTGAATCTGTGTTTTGGTCATGATGCTATAGAGTAACCCGGGGAGCAGAACCCGCACAGAAACTGTGCGGTGATCCCCTCTTCTGGGAGCACCCTTCACCTACTTTTAATCCTGTATTCTAAGGGTGAAACTAGTTGAGTACTTGGAGAATATAACCTTTGGTTCTAAGTGATAGGTGATGTGGTTTTATAAGTTAGGTGTCCCTAAATGATTTTTTTAAGGCATACAGGATAAACTGAAGTGTAAAATAAACTAATAGGTATAATTCACTACAAAGATGAGTATTTGGATTATTAGCATGTTAAGCTTCACCTAAGGCTAAAATCCACTCTGTTCCTTCTCTAATCTTCCCAGTGAAACAGATTCTCCAGGTTGAAGGTAGAGGTAGTGATCTCTGTTGCTGAATTAAATTGTATTTGCTTATTTATTCTAGGACTGGTACCTAAAGGTTATTGAGGAGAAAACAATGGTTGAGTTACTAGGAGATCAGGCTTTGGAAATATCCTTGCCATTAGAATCTTCCTTGAAGAGGTCTTACTGAGCAAAGGATGATGCAAAGGGAGGGTTTTTGGTTTTTTGTTGTTATTCCTATACTAATCTCCTTCCTATTTATTCTTTTCTACTTCCTTCATAAATACTTCATCTTCCTATTCTAGAAGCTTTAGTGGAGTCAGTAATGGATAAACATGAATAAGTTGAGAACAACATGCCAAGCTGCACATCTTCGTTCCCAGTGAAATCCAAGACTACCAACCAGTGGAAGCCACAAGGCTGGGCTTGAAAACACACCACTTATTTTTGCCTTTTTCTTTCCAATCCTGATTGATCTGTTTGTTTGATGTGTCCATTTCTTCGGCATTACCTCTCAGATGTTGTCAACATACTTCCATGGTCTTTATAGGGCAGGAACATAATGGAGTTTACTCCTTTACTTTGATTTCCCAAGAAGCAGTTATTCACACAGCAATTGATTGATTACCTTTGTTTGAAACAGGTGGAAAATTTGATTAATTCTGTGGGGAGTGGAGAACCAGGGGTTCCCCACTTTATGGTTTGGTTTCTTTTTATTCCAATCCTTTTTCTGGCAGGCAACTCAGTTGATTCACCATCCATCAGCTTTAAAGACATCTGTTCATCTATATATAGGCTGCTTGCACAGACCCATTTAGAAACAGATGATATATTAAATTTGTGGCATTCAATAACAGTGAAAGTATAAAGACTCATGAATGTACACAGATAGGTATTTTTGTTTAGTTTTTATTCACTTGGGGAGTGGAGAGGAAATCTAAATGAGTATGATGAATAGAGAGATTTTGTCGAATTCCTACTCTTCTGCATCTTCTTGGTCTAGCACCGCCTAGGAGTAAAGCCATCTGAACTAGTGTCGGGTACTTCTTGCTGAGGGTGGATGTGCATTAAATGTATGGCCTTTGAAATGCACTCCTGATTGGGGTACCTTCTGTAGTGAATACAGCACATTCAGCTCTTATGTTGTCTACTGAAAGTGAGTTATTAAATGGTTTCTTCTAAAATGAATAATCCCTCAACTGATAAATTACTGAATACTGCATCTGAAACTAATGATGTACTTTGTATTGGCTAATTTAATTTAAAAAATAAAATGAATAATCTCTGAAGTCTGGAAATATAAAGGCATTTTATTTAGAGTGCTTAGAATTAAGAGGAATTGAGATAGACTAAGGAAAGGGGAAATTCATATATCTATTTCTTTGTAGTTGAAAGTTTCAGAAGAGGGATCCTTGCATCTATGTACAGCCAAACAGATCACGTCCAAAGTAAAATGATGTAGAGGCTGACAACTATAATTTGGAGTTTCCTGCCTAGGTCTTTTTTTTTTCTTTTCCTCCTTGTAAATATTGTTCTAGTTAGCAGGAGAGGGTTTTGCAGTGTGTAACAGTACATGCCTGCAGTCAGGCTGTGGCAATACCCAAGATAACTATTGATAAAGGGTGAATTCTATTATGTGAATGGGGAACTTGGTCAGATTTCAGATAAGCACAGAGTTGGGAGTTCACTGCTGAGAGGGCACAGGATAGAATTTTCAGATAACTGAACTTTAATTTCAGGAAAGATTTGTTCGATAAACCTTCCTCTTTGAGCTAGACCTGTTGAAAAACAAAGGCTATATCAACCTTTACTGTGTTCTCATAAAAAAAACTTGAATCATAGACTTAAATGTTTGCTCTCATGAGACAGTAGGTTTTTCAGTCAAGAAGTTTGCATAATATCCCTTATGGCCCTATCTGTAGATGGGTTATTTAGGAGGGCTGCTGATTGGTATTTCAAAATTATTTTTGGATAATGGCTGGGAGTTTTCATTAGTTATTGTTTCTTTGAAATGTTCAGACTTACTGGATTGTATTTAGGTTTCTCTGTTCTCAGAAATCAATTTGTTATATTTAATCATTTTCTAATAGCTCCTACTATACTGGGCTTTAGAGACACTATATATAGGGGTGCCGGGGTGGCTCAGTAGGTTAAGCATCTGCCTTCAGCTCAGGTCATGATCCCAGGGTCCTGGGATCGAGCCCTGCATTGGGCTCTCTCATCCAGGGGAGCCTGCTTCTCCCTCTCCCTCTGCCTCATTCTCCCCCTGCTTGTGCTATCTCTATCAAATAAATAATATCTTAAAAAGAAAGAAAGAAAGAAAGAAATGCAAAAGATGACAATTATTTTCCCTCTTTCGTCCAAGGAGACATGTGGCGTAGTATTAAGTGTCCCACACTGTAGAATCACAGAGGCCTGGGTATGAATTCTCACGCCACCACTTTGGAGCTCTGTGATCCAAGGCAAAGTTTTAAAGATCTGATCCTTAGTTTCTCTATGTGTAAAATGGAGATAATAAGTGTACCATCTTCATCGGACCCCCTTTTTTAAAAAGAGTATGTTAATCACTTGACACTGGGCCCGACACATAGTGACACTCTGACTCCTAGCTGTTAACTATATGCATTTTATTATTGTTTCTAGTGTTACTGCTAATCTGTGGTTCTCATTTACCTGAAATCACATTTGTAGGTTAGTTTAAATTTATTTCACTAAGTATCAATCAAAACTCCTTTCACCCTGGCCTGAACCACATTCCTTTTCCTTAGTCCCTTTGTCTCACCAGAGAACCAACCCAGGTGTTCACATTCCATGCCTCTTGTCTCAGCAGCACAGGCTCCAGATCCCGAAGAAATAGAGAAGTAAGGAACCCACATTCTGGAATCAGAATATTTAGGTTCAAATTCTGTTGCACCTCTTATTAGTGGGATGATCTTAAGTAAATTACTGAATCACTCTGGGCCTTATTTTTCTACCTATAAAATGGGATTAGTAATGTCCATGTCTTTCCATAGGGGTGTTAGATAGATTAAAAGAGTTAAAATAAGAGTATATAGAACAGTGTCTGGCACTGAGCACATCTTCTATAAATGTTAGCTACTGGTGTGTCTATTGTTTTACCTATTTATTCTGCAAGTTTTTGCTTTTAAATGTTAATAACTTCCTGATAAGCTCTCTCAGGCTGTATTATCATTTTGAGATATAGTTCAGTTCAAGAAACAGTTATTAAGTGCTTACTGTGTATTGAGTGGTATGGTGGGCATATATTAATAAGATATAGTCTCTGCGGTCTAAGAGTTTATAAACTGGTAGGAGAGATGACCTATATTCAAAATACTGCTGTACTTTTTCTAACAGATAAAAGGTAGATCACAGAAGTTCTAGAGTAATTCTGCATGCGGGAGTCAGGAAGGTAGGTGAAAGTGTAGGCATTTCCAAGTGAGTGAATAAGCAGTTGGGCCAGTACCTGTACCTGAGGAAGAGTAGTTGGACAGCCTTGACTAAGGCATTTACAAAGGTGGTGAGCCAGGGTGCTGTCTGTGCAGCATGGTGAAACCCTGGCATGGAAACTTGGGAAGAGGAGGCGCGCGAGGGAGGTGGAGGAGTTGAAGCTGGCTCTGAAACCTTAGTACTAGTTTGGGGGTGGGGGGTGAGGACTGCAGGCTGTGATTCCATTTTTCTTTTTTTAATTTGACAGAAACACAGCTAGAGAGGGAACACAAGCAGGGGGAGTGAGAGAGGGAGAAGCAGGCTTCCCGCCGAGCAGGGAGCCCGATGCGGGGCTCGATCCTGGGTCTCCGGGGTCATGACCTGAGCCGAAGGCAGTCGCTTAACCAACTGAGCCACCCAGGCGCCCCTGTGATTCCATTTTTTAAAGAGATAAGAAGGATGGAAAGTGGGTTAAGTTTTTGGGAGAAAGACAGGTTCTACTTTGGACCTACTGAATCTGAGATTTAGTCAGGAGCCTAGTTATGGCTCTGCCATTCTTGGAGGCCTTCTTAAAAACTGCTCTAGGAGTGGAAAAGGCAGGTCACCTAAGGTAATAGGATTCCTGTTAGATGCAGGTCTCCCTCAGATGTGATTTGCAGACCTTTTACTTGACGAATTACCACATGAAGGGACTTTACTTGGCTCCTAACCCTCCTTCTCTGAATGTTTTCTTAGTTAGCCTCTGAATACAGGCCGTGCCATGGTCATTCTGGACGGTATGCAGTGGTAATGCCCTTTACGTTTCATTGGCATTTGAAATAGAGATCACTGACTTTAACTTCCAAAACACTTCCTTTGAGTGTTTCGTTAGGTGGTGTTGCCAGAGTGGAAATGGGAGAAATACTCGTCACCCTCCCCTGTCCTGGGTGTGCTTTGACTCATGTCCCTTGGTTGTTTCACCTCAACAGGAAAAGGCTCGAAGTGAACAGTAAGAGGAAGAAAAGAGTTATATTGATGGTACAGTATTTTCTGGTCTAGAAAAATGCATTGTTTGGTGAAAATAGGTATAATTTTTAGGTACAAAAGACAAGATTTTACAAATAACCTATACTTCCTGATCTATGTGAGCACAGTATCATTCACTACGCTCACGATGGTAAACACATGCTGCCAGGAAGACAGCGTAGAACATCTAGAAAGCTTTTCCTGCTGGGTGTTGGTTCTCATTATATTTCCTTTGAGTTAAGAATTTGTGTTTTTTTAGTCTTAGGAGGAGGATACAGTGTTGTAGAAGGTTTTGAGCAAGAGACAAGACTTGGGTACTTTGTGGATTGTTATCGCCCTGCAAGACCCTTCGCAACTTCCTCTCGCCGCCCACAGCAGAATACGGAAACCCTGCTGTATCAGGCCACTTCTGCAATTACAGACAGTCACGATTAAAGGGATCCTACTTTCACACTACACCATTCTGTTCTGAGACTTTATTTGTATTTGAAAATGTGGAATGCCCAACGGAGCCTCAGTCTCTCCTCTCTCTTTGTCGCCCTGCAGTGCTACAGTTGAAGCTCCAGCAGCGCCGGACACGAGAAGAACTGGTGAGCCAAGGGATCATGCCACGTAAGTGCCTCTCCCTTGTGCTCAGCGTCTGCTAAAGCTTGTTGTCGATAGCGTGCGCGTGTGTGTGTGTGCATGTGCGTGTCTGTGCGTGTGCATGCGTGCCTGCTGTGCCGTGGGAAGCAGCTAACAGAAAACAGGAGCAACAGGTTTCATTTGTCACTCTCTTTCTTGTGCTTTTCCAAATTCAAGGACTTCCATCACTAATAGCTAAGATACTGCCCATATTAAGTTCAGTGAAACAAACAGCGTTGGGTTGAACGATGACATTGAACCATCCTCCACTTTTGAATTGCTCCTTTCAGGGGTTTCTACTCCCTGCTACACTCACTTCCCTTTATAGGAGGAGTAATTATTGAGCTGGAGTATTGTGAGAAAGAACCCACTTCTTGCATGTGTTTTACCTTCCTGTTCAGGTTCTTGGGAAGAGAAGACCCTTTTCACTTGGTATTTTGAATCAACTGCAATTTTATTTAGAGTGAGATTCTCAGATGTCTCTGGCTGGAATGGGTGTGAGTGTGCTTGATGGGGTTATTGCAGAGCTGGGCTTAGTAGGTGCACAATTACATCACTTGGGGAGAAATGAAACCAACTTTGGAATCTCTTAGAAGTAAGAAAATTTGCTTATAATACCAGTAGCATTGTAAACTGAGTGGATGCTGGATCCAGCAAGTTTTTGCTCTTTTTGACAATGCCTTTTAAGTCATCAGCAGAGAGCTTATTAGGCTCTCCCTCTTCTTTCTTTTTTCTTGAGTGTTATTGCTGCTTGGACACACCCTATGAAGTTTAAAAAAAAAAGTCATACAACAACTTCTAGCTTCAGAGTGAGAGAACTGACATTTTACACCTTACTTCAGGGCTGATCTACTGCCACTGTGTTTTCCTAATCCTTATTCACATTCATTCAAAATATTTGAGAGCCTGGTATGTGCCTTTGATGCAGCAAGAAAAATCCAGCTCCTGCTGTCAGGAGTTTTATGTTTAAAAGGAGAATAGTGATAATAAACAAAGAGACCAATAAGATAATTTCAGAGTATGGTAAGTGTCACAAAGTAAATTAACCAGTTGGTGTGTTAACAAGAAAAGGGAAGAGACGGGGTCTCTCTGGATAGGATGATCAGGAAAGGCCTCCCTGAAGAGGAAATATTTGAGCTGAGGTCTGAGAGATGAGATGGAGTCAGCCATACAGAAGCAGGCAGAGGGTCAGGGAGAAGCAAGAACAAATGTAAGCGCCGAGTACAGGTAAGAAGAGCCTGACAGAGTTTGAAAACATCAAGGAAGTGAGTGTGGTTGGGGCCCTGTGAGTGAGGGGAGCCCAGGCCAAGTTAAGATTGGCAGGGTGGGAGGGGCCAGGATGAGGGCCTATCTATGCGGAAGAGGTAGATTTTATTTTAGGTACAGTAGGAAGGCTTGAAGCCTTTTAAGCAAGTGAGGATGGGATTTGATTGATGTTGTGGTGCTGTCAGGTCCATTTCTAAGAGCTAGAACTGTGTAGCAGGTGGGAGGAATCTGAGGTCTGTTTCAATCCTAAGCATCAGCCAGGAACTTAAGTCTCAAATTCAGGTTTTTATTTACTGCATTTAACTTCCAAACCATTTACCCACATTATGCTGCTATCTTCTCTGGCTTTCTAATGAAGGACTTCCCACCCCCAACCCTCAAGAGTCAGATAGAGCAGCCTGCTTGCGCGGTAGGTCAGTGATGTGATCAGGTGGGGTCCTGTTGTACTTTATGGAACACCCAGATCTGCCTCTCTGTAAACCCTGGTGGAGGAGCAAGTCACTTACAGTCTCGTCCCTTTCACCGGGGACCTCATGTGTTTGACGTCTATGTTATGCCCGGGGTAGTTAGTCCTGGAGAGATTAAAGAGCTATCAACCAGGTACCTGCCCTCAGACATTTAATAGTTTATTTGAGTAGATAAAATTTACCCAGATACAAAATAAAGAGCAGTTCAGCATCCTGTGAGGGTGCTGACTAATCACAGTACTAGTTCTGAGAGCTTAATGCTATTTCTCAAGATCCGTGAGATGTTCAGGGTCTAAAAGCCTTGCAGAGAGGACAAGGGCCCTGCGTTCCCGTGCGTGTCTCATCCTTGGTACCAGGGACTACTAGGGCTCACTGCTTAATTCGACTGATGGAGAACAGTCTCCCTGCTCAGCATTTCTTGTCATATTCTGTGTTGTTAAAAGACAGACGATGCTTCCATTATCGGAGTTAGCTGCTTATACATTTCCCTTCAGCCATACTCTGAGCTCCTTGAGAAAGTATCTTACCCAGAGCCTAGCACTGAGTGAATGACTCGAGATAGCCGGTTGTAAGGTGTGATAAGCGTGTCTGTATGCGAAGATGGACAGGAACAGATACAACTCTCTTGCAAACTTGTTTGAATGCTGGACATGAAATTTGGAACAATGTTTCTGTTCTGTCAGGAGCCCAGATTCTAAAATGTTCTGAATACCTAATTGTATACTCTGCACTGTCCTCTGTATCTGTGAAGTGAAAATAGTTGTCCTTCCTATAGGAATAGAAATTACCTGCTTCTGTGAGAACACTGCATCTTCCTCCTACCAAGAGCCACCTTCAGCTGCGGACACAGTCTCGGTTTTCAGCTTTTCTAGTGAAGGAAGCAGGTCTCCATGTCTTAGATTCTGAGAGAGAATGTTAATGCCTGGCAGTAGTTTCAGATGTGAAATTCCCTGTTCATCTATGTATAGGACTCTATGGATAGAGTCCTGAGGTCTAAGAGAGACCTGAGGTCCTTTTTTTTTTTTTTTTTTTTTTTAAAGCTTTTTTATTTATTTGACAGAGAAACAGAGCCAGAGAGGGAACACAAGCAGGGGGAGTGAGAGAGGGAGAAGCAGGCTTCCTGCCCAGCAGGGAGCCTGATGTGGGACTCAGTCCCAGGTCTCCGGGATCATGACCTGAGCCGAAGGCAGTCGCTTAACCAACTGAGCACCCAGGCGCCCCCCCCCTTTTTTGGGGGAGGTCAGCCCTGCACCTGTGAGTAAATTCTTCTTCATCACAGCCCCTGCACTCTCTACCCTTATCCTGTTGTAGACTCCAGCACCCTGGGCCTCTCTGAACTCCGTACCACATGCCGTCCTCCACCAGCCCCACCTCTCACCCTCCATGCCACAGCTCCCAAAGAAAATAGAGCAGTGTTAGAAGCAGCTTGTAAGTGACCAGCAAACTGTTGATTTTTAGAGATCTGGAGGCCTGAAAAAGCTGGTTTGAAGGGTCCACTTCTATTCCCATCTTGCTGGCTTGAGGGGTTTCTCCAAAGTGCATTTATGTGTAAGTTTGTTTTACAACTGAGGAAGTAGGTAGGCCCCCAAACTGGGGGAAAGGAGTGATGTACTAATGGCTGTATTCTGCCTCATCATTTCTCTGTTTATATCTTTTATCAAATTCTTCTCATTCCAATCTTATTTATAGCTCTGGGAAGAAAACCCACCCACCTCATCTTCCAGAATACTCCTACACAGTTCCCATGTAGGGCTGGCTTTCAGTTCTGACAGCATATCTGTAGGACACCCTGTCTTCAGTGGCTCCCTTGCCTTCAGGGTTGCTCATGTTCTGCATATCGTTCAGAGTCGAGGTATGGCCTTTCATAAAGTGCAGGGAATTAAAGCCTCTCCCAATTCCTACATACCCCTCTCTGCCGCTTGATATGCTCTCTTCATGGCATCTGAACTGTGGGGTATGGAAGTTGGTTTCTGATGTGTTTTTGACCAGGATCATTTCCCAGCGTCTGTCATTCTCCTCATGTAAACATGTGTCTCAAATTTAACACTACATAAACCTTACCAAATACAGAGTGCCAGATAGCAAAGGATTACATATTCCAGGCCCTGAGCTTTCTTTAATAATGTCTGAAGCTCTGCATATCTTGAGGGAGAGGAAAGATGGCACAGATAGGAAGCTCATGTTTAAGTCCAAAGATTAAGACCAGAAATGGTGCAGTACCCAGAATGAAGATACATAGAAGACACGGGTCATGTGTGGTACACTGTGTTCTCAAACAGAGCTTTCCCCACAGCCTTTCTCTTTGACATTTAAAGGTGTACTATGGCATAAGGTTTAAGTGAAAATGAAGGAAAATGTTCTGGCAGTGAGGGCTGCTGCAGAGGAATAACTTTGTGAAGGAAAACTTGGAAGTTCTTCTGACCCAGACAAATGAAAAAAAAAATCTCGTGTAATCTTTTTGGATTTGAAAGAAGAACCTTGTCTGTCTCTTCCTTCTCAGGCTTTTGTTATTCTATTGTGAGTCCTTGAGAAATGTAGAGTTGCGTGTTTCTGTGGTACCATTAACCCTCAGTTCACTGTTTTCTCATGTGTGTAGTGGAAACATCTTGGCAAGCACATGAAGAAATCATTAGTTTTGTCCAATATATTCTCTAAGGACCTTGCTCCATTGCTTGAGTAAGCTTTTAAATGGCATTTTTGTGTACCCAGCTTGTGCCATTGGTGACCCTTAATCACTGAATGGTTAGAAGAATCCAGAGTGTGAGGGCATCACAGTTAAGAGAGGGCAGCCAGTTAGCTGTCAATCCAGAAGACTCACAAACTGCCTAGCCCCTGCGAGGTACTCAGATGTGTTGCTATGTGAAAAAGTGAACAAATTAGTCAGCTAGTTGTGACCAGCTCGTAGGTCTGCAAATGAGTGCTGTGTATCTCACATTGAATCTGTAGAGAATGGCTTTATGTACTGAATCCCCACCACTCCGTGTTTTTAATAAACTTAGCTATATCTTGACTCCCTAACCCTTACTTCTGCAGTCTGATCCCTTTGTCATGCTTCAGCTCTCAGTGTTAGCTGAGTGATCTATGTAGAGACAGTGTGGCCCAGTTGTAGCACGCATGGCTAATCTGTCATTTTACGGGGCCCCGGCATTAGCTGGAAACCTCCTGTTCGTCTGATTATAGCAATCTCTGCACCAAGAAGAATTTTCTTTTAAACTCTGACAAGAGGTTATTTAATGGCTTGAAGTGTTAGGGTTGATTGTTATGATCCCTATGAAGAATATGAAGCTAAATTTCTTCTTAATGATATTTTTATTTGTAACTTAGGAATTAGTACCTACATTATTTTTCACCAAATGTACAAACTGAGTTTCCATATTCTCTTTCCTTAGTATATATGGATCAAATCCATTTTGGTAAAGCTCTTTTAAACCTAATTTTTCTCCACGTTACTAGAATTCAAAAGAACTAGCCACGGGGCCACCTGGCTGGCTCAATTGGTGAACTATGCAACTCTTATCCTGGTGTGAGTTCGAGTCCCTAATTGAGTGTGCGATTACTTACTTTAAAACCTAAAAACAAACAGGGCACCTGGGTGGTTCAGTCAGTTAAGCACCTGACTCTTTTTTTTTTAAAAAGTATTTATTTATTTGAGAGAAGAGCGCACACGCACATGCTCATGAGTCAGGGGAGGGGCAGAGGGAGAGGGAGAGGCAGACTCCCTGCTGAGCAGGGAGCCCTATGCAGTGTTAGGTCCCAAGACCCTGGGATTATGACTTGGGCCAAAGGCAGACACAACCTATGGAGCCATCCTGGCACCCCAAGCATCTGACTCTTGATTTCGGCTCAGATCATGGTCTCGGATTGTGAGATCGAGCCCCATGTTGGGCTCCACACTGGGTGTGGAGTCTGTTTAAGATTTTCTCTCTCCCTCTGTTCCTGCCCTCCCCATCTCGCCCGTAAATTAAGATAAAATAAAAATAAAAACAAACAAAACAGAAGAACTAGCCCTAAGACCAGCCTTGTCCAGTAGCACTTCCAGCAATGGCAGATGTATTTTGTAGCACTAGCCACTGGCCACATGGGCTGTTTGAGCACTCAGCACGTGACCAGCTTAAGTGAAGAGCAGAATTTATGATTTTTTTTTTTAAGATTTTATTTATTTGACAGAGAGAAACACAGCCAGAGAGGGAACACAAGCAGGGGGAGTGAGAAAGGGAGAAGCAGGCTTCCCGCCGAGCAGGGAGCCCAATGTGGGACTCGATCCTGGGTCTCTGGGATCATGACCTGAGCCAAAGGCAGTCGCTTAACCAACTGAGCCACCCAGGTGTCCCCAGAATTTATAATTTAATTTAATTTTAATTAAATAGTCACATGTGACTGGTGGCTGTTGTGTTAGTGGAGTTTTAGACCTTATTATGCCACTTAGGAACAAGGTGACTTGGGCAACTCTGAACTCTGTTAACTTTTCTGAATTCAACTTCTACTTTTATAAAAAGGAAATAACCCTTCTTACCTACCTCAGAGTTAGTTTGGAAATAATTGAGGTGATATATTGTTTGTGCTTTTGAAATATAGGCACTATTATTCTCAAGAATGGGAGGAATTGGCACCTGGGTGGCTCAGTCGGTTAAGTTTCTGCCTTCATCTGAGGTCATGATCCCAGGGTGCTGGGCTCCCTGCTCAGGGGGGAGTCTGCTTCTCGCTCTTCCTCTCCCTCTGCCCCTCTTCCCCTGTTCATTCTTTCTCTCTCTCTGTCTCAAGTAAATAAAATCTTTAAAAAAAGCAAAAAAAGAACAAGAGGAGCATTAGCTTGGATCTACCCCCCCGTTATTTATACATCTCATTGATTTCTCTCAAAACCAGGGTTTGGGAACGGAAACTATTTCTCAATAACCCTTCTTCCATTTTTCTTCCTACCCCCACAGATTAAAAAACAGTTGCTAAAAATTGTTAAGAGTCAAAGAACCACTGGACAGCATGGTGTTCTGTTAAAACTGTTACTATTTTGTTAAGATTGTTCCTATTTTGGTCATATATTAACAGGACTATCGTTTTATTAGCTTACTCTCTGGTAGCAGTGGATGTTTCTTCTTTAACCTCTCTTAAACAAAACAAGTAAGTGTCTGGGTTAGAAATGTTTTTTTAAATTTCTAGGCAGCTTGCCAAGACACAGAAATGTTCACCAGTAGGGACACAGTGGTGATTCCAGGGCGGATGAGGGTCTGGTTTGAGGCTGAATTGCCCTTTTCTTTTAAAACTTAGATTTAAGATGACAAAAAGCATATAAGGCTTCAAGGAAATGTCATTTTTCTTGTTTTAAGTGAAGTATTACAGTGTTTAAAACTTACATCCCAGTGGCTACTTTGGCCAGATGGGGGCTGGGGTGAGAGCACATCCTCACCCGGGCTTCCATCATTTCCCATTTGCTCCAGTCCACTTGGGAGTTGCTAGAAGCTCTGAGGTAGTCTCTGTGGCCAGAGTCACTTTCCATTAGAAGCCCAGAAAAGGCATCCCCCAAACCCCGCAGTTAGCCTGCTGCTCCCATCCAGTCCATGCCCTCAGGCTTGTGCTGCTTCTATATGCTAACCCTCACAAATGTTCCTGTGATCCATTCGATTCATTTAGACACATAGTTATCTTTGCATGAAAGAGCTAGTTGCCTCTTTCCTTTTTAAAGTTGAGATAGAATTGGGGCACCTGGCTGGCTCAGTAGAAGAATGACTCTTAATCTCAGGGTTGTGAGTTTGAGCCCCATGCTGGGTGTGAAGATTACTTAAATAAATATTTTAAAAATAAAAGTTTAGGGATGCCTGGGTGGCTCAGTCAGTTAAGTGTCTGCCTTCGGCTCAGGTCATGATCCCAGGGTCCTGGGCTCCTTGTTCAGCAGGGAGTCTGCTTCTCCCTCTGCCTACCACTCATTCTCTCCGGCAAATAAATAAAATCTTTAAAATAAGATTGATATATAATTAACATAACATACTAGTTTCAAGTGTACTATATAATTTTTTTGTTTTTAAGATGCAGAGAATCCTGCCTAATTCAGATGATGTTTTTTAGCCCAGAAATGTGACCCTTGCACTATAGTTGAATACCAAGGTGACACGGCATTTGAGAAATACCATTGTAAATTGTGTATTCCTAGGATTGGGGCTAACCTGATCCTAGATCTGAAGCCCAGAAAAAATTGTGTCAGGCACGTGGCCTCAGGAATCTTCTCTTTCATCTCAGGAGAAGACCAGCTGATCGTGTCACTCCTGGGTGTTAAATGTTTCATTTCTGATAGATACCTTGACCTCTTCCCTGCTGTCGTAGAGTATATTCCCTCAGGGGTCAGTGACTAGCATCATACATCTTTCTTGGCTAGTTGGTAACAAATCCCAAAATAGAACTCTAGAGTGAGTTGTATGTTCATGTTCTCAGTATATTCATTGTTGAATCCAAAGAAGAATCCAACAGGGAGCTCCATTGCACAGGCCATCAAAAATAGTCTTCCTGATATGAGTTTTGGATACAATTTCATACCTAAAAAGTACAGTAGGTATTCAGTTTTATTTAATAATTCTCGAAGTGGGGGCACCTGGGTGGCTTGGTTGTTTGGATGTCTGACTCCTGAATTTGGCTCAGGTCATGATCTCAGGGTCATGGGGTTGAGCCCTGCATCAGGCTCCATGCTCAAGGCAGAGTCTTCTTGTCCTTCTCCCTGTGTTCCTTCCCCTGTTTGCTCTCTCTCTCAAATTAATAAAATATTTAAAAATAATAATTCTTGAAGTGCCCGAGATATCCAAGGCCAGCTTCTTTTCAAGGTAGTAAATGGAGTGAAGGAGTTTATGAAGTCGCTTGTTGAAACTACTCACAGATTTTACCTGCATAATTACAGACTTAATCACATACTCAAGGGACGGCCCTCATAGTGTCTGCTGTTGTGGTGATTTAACATTTTCAGCCCAGTGAGATGCGATCTGCAGAAGGGCAAAGGTGATTTGGAGCTATCTACATAGATGACTTAAGCCTATTGATAATGGGACTTGAATAAGAGCCAGTAGCTTTGGGGGGAGGGGGGGGAGGTTGTGCTTCACCTGGGAGCGTATGCTGGGATGATGATGGACTGATCCAGAGCGTTAGGCCGGGTTATGCTGCGAGAGCTGGATATTAACGTGTCTGGCGTAGATGTCAAAGGGAAACTCAGAAGACCAAGTTCACCATTTTCAGCCCCTCATATTTTAACCTTTTGGAGTTCAGTTTACCTGCTGATATTCATGCTATAGAAGATTACACACTGACCTTTCCCCCCCAGTTTTCAGTTTCTTACTGCTGTGGGGTCAAGGTTGTGAGACTCTGGAGCAGCTTGCATTTCTGAGAAGGAAAA
Source organism: Spilogale gracilis (assembly GCA_004023965.1). Classification (NCBI taxonomy): domain Eukaryota; kingdom Metazoa; phylum Chordata; class Mammalia; order Carnivora; family Mephitidae; genus Spilogale; species Spilogale gracilis. The sequence goes on along the minus strand of PITA01008649.1, from coordinate 17,782 downwards.
GATTCAGCATCCTGAGTCTCCACTTTTACATTTCTTCTTGGTCGTTGGCTTTCCTGCTGGTTTGGGTGGGGGTGACAGCCCAGGTGCCAAAACAGGGGTGGTGGCAAGTCTGACAACCAAAACAGGATGTGCAAGCAGCACATTTTCTGATTGTTTGGATTCTTGCTGCACTAGAGTGTGTGATCCCTTCCCCACACTCCACCAGCCCAGCTCTTTGATTCACATGGATTTAGTTCTGGTTTCCATTGTCATGGCCAGTCCCTGTTACTGTCGACACAACTCTTTAGTTAATTGTTTTGTTGCGGATATTACCGTAGGCATTTTGGTATGACAGCTAAAAACAGTAAGACAGACACTGAAAGTCAAGCCCAGTTAGCTGTCAGCATTTGATTCCACACGCATGCCGTTTCCTGCAGGAGGATGGCACAGGAAAAAAACTAAAGCAGAAACAGTGCCTCTAGTTCAACAGAGCGTCCAGCCGCGGGCAAAGCACTTTCACTTTATTTAGTGCTAACAGTTCTCAGTGCCATGGTTTGTGTAATTGCCATTTTGTAGGTGGGGATACTGGGGCTCCGAGGGGTCATGTGACTTGCCCCCCATCACACCACCACTGAAAGATAGAAGCAGAGCCAGTCTGGTCTCCTGGCTCCAAAGTCCGTGATAATTCCAGAGGGTCACAGATTAATGGTTCTTTATGACGGGAATTTTATGATGACAGCCTGCTGTACTTTGCTCCGCAGCATCACATCAAGACCCACAGTTAGTGAGGAAAGGTGAAAGTTGGTAGTGGGGTAAGAGTAGTAACCCCTTCATTTTTGAGCCCCCCAGTAAAATCGCTTCCAAATTGCTGCTCTTTTCTACCAGCTGTGAGGTATGAAGGCCAGGGGCATTTTTCCATTCCTGTCGTAATAACCCTCAGTTAGATCAGAGCTTCTTGATTTCCTCTTGTGTAATTGATGCTCCTCAGACGATCTTACGTTGCCACTTTGCCACACAGTTGCCTGGGCAGGTTCCTGAGGTTCAGAATGGTTACGGGGACTCTCACATGTTCTGTGGCAGTTCAGGGCCCCCCGGGTTAGAAGCCCCTGCTCTGCCTGGGTACAGAGTCCTTAGATTCTGATTACACCTAAAGGTGGTATAAACTCTTTCACACCAGTGACATGGCTGACCTCTGTGCTTTCATCACTCAGGTGTGTAAGCGACCCTCCCGATTCCGGCAGTCCTCTGGGATCCTCGCGCTTCCTTCCTATAACTGCCTTCTATGGAGCGTGATCGCCAGGCTCTAGATACAAACAGTAGGGTATGGAATCCATCTCAGTTGAACCAGGCCCTCACTGAGGTGGCAGGGGAATTGCAGAAAGACCTGATCCTTTGACTCTCAGATGTGCATGCTTGGCAGCCCAGAGCAGTGAACCTGAAAAAGGCTCAAATTAAACTCTTCTAATTTGTGGGTACCTACATAGGTAGCAGAGTTGAAATTTGGAACTAAGCTGTTGAAAAAGTTATCAGGTCCTTACTAGGTGTGCTTTCTGGTCACTTAGCCACTAGTGTTGGAGAGTGAACAAAAAAAAATCCTTTCTCATCTGTGGTGACGCGTTCCTCTGCCTTTTGGACTTAGGCAAACAATGGGTTTTGACTTTTAGTGGCACCAGAATTCTCAAAGTGCTTAATAAAAACTAAAGGTCTTGAAGCCCAGGAATCTGCATCCCAGAGAGAGGCTTGCACTCCAGAGACAAGCTGATGCCAGTGACTCTGCAGCTGCACTCAGAGGGACACTGGACCGAAGGCAGCTGATATCTCCTACCTGTTCATTTTTAGTGGTGGTCTAGGTTGTTGTTACTCTCTTATTGTAGGAATTCTCAAGTGAATGATAGCCTGTCTACGTGATTCAAGAGTTGATGACAAATTTCTAGGATCCTTGAGGCTGCTGCTTGTGGAATGACCCAGTTTGTACGGCTTGTGAGTCCCTGCCTCTAGTGCTAGGGGCCCCGTAACATGTCAGTGGTCCATGTGGCCAAGTTAACAAAGTGCCTGGAGCGGTGTGACAGACTTCTGTGCTAGGCCAAGGGATGCGGCAAAAGGCTCCATTAACTCTGGAAGGAGTTTGGCTATATAGTGACTCCTCCTCCTGCTATGTTGGCCCCTTCAAGAGAGGGCTGGAGGAAAGAGGGATGGCAGAAGGTGTGTCCCCTTGACAGTTTTTGAGGTTATATCTGAAGTCCTCCCTTCTGTCCCACTGCCAGTATTAGAGAAAAGAACAAGGCAGCATCTCTTAGAGGAATAGCCAGATGAAAGCAAAATGCAAAAGGTCAGATTAAAATCACTGAGGTTTTTGTGTTTTTGTGTGTTTTGGTTTTGTTTTGTAACTATCACATTTTGTGTCTGTGTGGGGCGGAGATACTTGATCAGAGATTATCTTTTGTGTCCCTGATCCCCATCCCCTCCTCCTCTGTTATGCTGAAATACAGACAAATGAAAAGATCTGAATTTTGGATCAGAAGAACCCAAGGTGTAACCTCCATTCTGTAGTTGAGTAGGATGTGATTTCAGGCAAGTTCTCTAGTATGAATTGTGGAAAATAAGAAGTCCCAAGAAGCTCAAGGAATGTAAATCTCAACACACTGTGCAAACATCAGGGAGAACAGGGAAGTGCTTGCAGCAGCTCTGTGTTACTCTTGGGAGCCTTTTCCTCCATCGCTAGGTTGGCAGACACAGTCCTACTTTATTTCTTCTCCCTATGTCATTTCCTCTAGTATCACTGGAAAACAGAGTAAAGCCCAAAGTCCTACAAAGCCCTGGTGGTTACCTCTCTCTCACCCTTCTCTCTGTATCTCCGGCCTCTCCTTGTTCACTCTGCCACCCTGGCCTCCTGGATGCCCTCTGTCACGCAGGTCCCACCCAGGGCCTTTGTTCTTGCTGCTCTCCTTGCCCGGAAGGCTCTTCCACAGTCGGCTGCAGGGCCCACTCCTTCCAGAGGGTGAGATGCTCCTGCCCCCACCGAACGACTCTGTCATTCATCTCCTGCTTTATATTTCGTCATGGCCCATATCACGTCCTACAGTGTTAAATGTTGATTTGTTTTCTGTGTCATTCTTCACAGGAGTGTCAGCTGCAGGAGAACATGGCTATCCCAGCACCTAACAGAGTCTAACACATGGGCTCTCAGGAAATAGTTGTTGGGAGGATGAGTAATTAACTGTTAGCACTTCTTAAACTCTTAGGGGACATAAACCTCTGGACCCCATTTCCTCACCTCTTCTCCACTTGGTGCAGAGTGTGCCCCACAGCCCACTGGCCTGGCTCTAAGACCAGCAGCCACTTTCTCAGCGTCAGTAATCCTCTGGACACTGTGCAAGCCTTACTTTGTCTAACCTGCCCACTGCTGCTGCCTCTTTTCTTCTCCCTGCTCTTGTTCTGGAGGCTGACTCCTGATAGCAGCTTTGCCTACCTCTCTCCTGCCTCAGAGAGCCGCCTCTGGTACCTTTGCTGGGCTCTCTTCATCATTAAGTGATAAGGTGAATCACTTAAATTCTGGGCTTCTCTTAAGACTCAGCCTGGCAAGGATTTTCTTCTGTTTCTACATAACCTATCACATTATCTTTGAATGACATCACACCCACCCACCCACACACATACACACACGTACACACATGTACACACTTGCACATCTTTTAATAGAATGTCTCATGATCAACTCATACCAGCATGTCCCTAACTGAACGCAGCCTCCCACCCTGTTCCAAGCTTACTCCTCCTGTATCCCCTGTCTGGGAGTGGTAATGGCACAACGCTTCACCCAGTCATTCCACTTTATTCTTCTGAATGACCTCTTGATCACTACTACACGATCTTGTAAAGATGCAGGTCTGTTTTGCTGTTCCCATGTCATAATTGATTTCAGGCAGGGGTCATCAGTAGATGCTAAAACAATGAGGTAAGTGGTGGTTAGGGAACAGAATTTTCACAGGGCCTTAAAATGTTACCCCACAAATTACATATTAATTACAAAGGAGGAACTGCTTCTTTTAAGATGGAGACATCTCCTGTCACCTTTCTAACTTCTAGCACCGTCAGTGGTTGGGCAACACAGTATTATGTGTTTTCTAATACCAAGAGTTACACATCACCTGTGTCTCCTTGCCAAAAGTGTTTAACCTAAATCTGATCATGAGGAAACAAATTCAGAATATAGGACATTCTTTCTGCAAGACGGATGGCTTAGATACTTAGGTCAGTGTCACAAAAACCAAAAAAGGCAAGACGTGCTATTCTAGATTGTGACTGAAGGGACAGCAGCCAAATGTAGTGCATGGTTCTTAAATCCTGGATTGAGGGGGAAATCTAAAAGGTTATAAAAGACATTGGGGAGAGCCCTGAGGAAATTCAAATATGGACTGTAAATTAGATTATATTATTGAATCAGTGTTAATTTTCTTGGGTGTGATAAAGGTGTTTTTGGTCTGTAGGGTAATGTCCTTATTCTCAGGAAATGCACACTAAAGAATTGAGGATGAAATGTCTTGATGGATATCTGCAACTTTCCTAGTGATTGTATAAACAGAAATTGTGTGTGTGTATACTCGTGTGTGTATGCACAAGAGAGAAAACAAATATGGCTAAAAGATAACTGGTGGATCTAGGTCACAGTTACAGGACTGTTCATTATTCTTTCAATGTATTTTTAGGTTTCATAGATTCAGAATTAGAAGGGGATACAGGAAAGGGGAGCATATGAGTGTAGATGTGGGGTGAAATGAGTATGTACCAATTACCAGCTGTGTTTCTGCTCATTTTATTTTTTCATATAAAACATCAAGGAGCACCTGGGTGGCTCAGTGGGTTAAAGCCTCTACCTTCAGCTCAGGTCATGATCTTGGGGTCCTGGGATCGAGGCCGGCATCGGGCTCTCTGTTTAGCAGGGAGCCTGCTTCCTCCTCTCTCTCTGCCTACTTGTGATCTCATTCTCTCTGTCAAATAAATAAATAAATTAAAATCTTTTAAAAATAAAATAAAACATCAAGTAATTGGTGCCTGGGTGGCTCAGTCATTAAGTGTCTGCCTTTGGCTCAGGTCATGATCCCAGGGTCCTGGGATCGAGCCCTGCATAGGGTTCCCTGCTCTGCAAGAAGCCTGCTTCTCCCTCTCCTGTTCCCCCTGCTTGTGTTCCATCTGTGGTGACTACATATAGATCTCTGGATACAATTATTAACAGTACTTGAAAAATATGCCACTTTCTGCTGGCCCTCTCGGTTTCTGATGAGAAATTTGCTTTTATTCAAATCGTTTTCCCTCTGGCTGCTTTCAAGTTTTTCATTTTCAGAAGTTTAATTGTAATGTATCCTGGCATGAATTTCTTTGGGTTTATTTCTTTTGGTGTTGCTCAGCCTTTGAATCTGTAAACTTAGGTCCCTTGCCAGATTTGGGAAGTTTTCAGCCATTTATTTCTTTAAGTACTTTTTCAGCCCACCTTTTTTCTTCTTCATCCAGGGCTTGGATGACATTATGTTAGTTTTTGTTTTTGTTTCTGTTTTTGTTTTATGGGTAGGGGTGACCTGGTATCCCTGAGCCATAATGAAAGTCCTGACTCTTCACCAGCCCTCCCCTGACAGCAGGGAAGGGAGAGGTGTCTTATTTCTCCTAGGTGGGGTTATAAGTCCAGGCTCCTTTGGTCTCCACATATTCCTTGGGTTGTGGGAGGGTATTTGCTACTGGCTGGTGAGAATGAAGGCCCCAGCTTCTTACTTGGCCTTCTTTGACACCTTTGGGTGGGGGTATTGGAGAGCTGTATTATAGTAGCCTTGCAAGGGTGGGGAGTCCGGACTCCTGGTGGCGGGTTGTGGTGTCTGTCTGGAATAGAACGATTATTGTCTAAAAGTTTTCTGTTTGGCGAGGTTGCCCTTTTCCTTTGGCCACTGAGAGTAGGTTTTGTTGCAGCTTTTTTTTATCTGCCTCCACTGGCATTTCCAGGTTGTTGGCTTCTTCAGCTCCAAGTCTGGGATCTATGAGATAAAGAGGAAACCCAGGGAACTCACCACTGCATTGCTGTTCAGGTCCCAAGGTCCCTAGCTAGTTTGCCTTCTTCTCTTCACCTTTCAGAACCTACTTAGGTTTGTTTGTTTGTTTGTTTTATTACTTTTTTTAATTAAATAAACTCTATCCCCAAAGTGGGGCTCGAACTCAGCAACCCCAAGATCAAGAGTCACATGCTCCTTTACTGAGCCACCCAGGCACCCCTACTTATGTTTTTTATATATATAACATCTGGAGTTTTTAGTTGTACGTAGTGGGAGGAATAGAAAACAGTATGTCTCCTCCATCATCGCAGATGCAGAAGTCCCTGCAGTAGTTCTTGAAGGGTCTTCGTGAGCTGGGCTCTGCCTCCCCTCCGACCTCATTGTCACCACATGACTTCCTCCTTGATCCCACCAAGGAGGAAGCCCCTTGGCCTTGGCCTCCTTCTTCATACCGTCATGCTCTTGGCTCTTCTTAGCCTCAGATGACCTCCCCACTCCCTTTCTTACCTGTTGTTTCTGTTTTGTTCATTTGCGTTTTCTCTGTGAAATCTACTTAGACAGTTCATACACTCTTTCCTTGGGCTGAATTTGACCTCTTCTGTCCTATGTGACACTTTAAATCACCTCTATAATTGTACTTCCATCTTGTATTGTAATTATTTGTCCTTTGCTCTAACCAGACCATGAACTGCCTTTGAGGGCTGGGACCCTATTCTGTTTATCCTTGTCTTCAGTGACTTAAGGATTGTTTATTGGATAAATGGGTGGATGACTATATTTCTAATTTCCTACCTGGGTTATTAAATGTGTTTTTCTCCCCCACCTCACCCCTGCTCAGGCCCCCAATTTATATATCCACTGTGTGTATGCCTGCTGCTTCTACAGTGGAAAAAGACACCCAGCAGGCTTGCCTAAAGGAAGGCCCTCTGAGACTGTGGCACTCCATTGACTGCTGTTAGCTCTGCTGTGTTCATAGACTTCTTGAGTCCCTCCGAGTATACACTTGCTGGTGAGCTTCTGGCAGAAGTATCTTATGGAGGTTGGGAACCATCATTTTTATTATGTCAGCACCTAATAAAGCGACATTCTGACACAGGCACTTAGTAAATACTCCTTAATGATAATGAGGAAATCAGTCTTGATGGCTAATTCCTGTCTCTCCTTGCTGAGATGCAAGGAAAGAACAGAACTGTTCAGAACTGTTTTGTGGATCCTAGAAGATTTTCCCTTGCCTACATGTTTAAGTAAATCTGGGGCTGGTTTAATGTCCTAATTTAATGCTATAGGTTGGTTTTCAAGCATCCTTATACTCCCTCTCTAGTGCTAGATTAAATCCTGACCGCTTGATTCCTGTGCATTGAACTCCCCCTTGGAGGCTGATGGCAGTATAGTTTTTAAAAAATTAAAACCATTTTTCTCTTTTCAAGGCCCTCATTTAATTAAGGCAGCAAACATGCAAGGACGAGAAAGAAAATGAGCACTGGAGAGAGGGAATATAAATTGGTGGTTATAGCCAGCCAGGGGTGAGACCCACATCTAGAACTGAAACTGTAATTAAGAACGTCACACCTCTTAGCCACTTCTGTTCATTTGATTTCCGTGAGGAGCTTGGTGATTTTTCCTTTTGGTATGTGCTGCACACTTCCCTTTGTGCTCACGGTTCCGATGGAACCAGCTTCCACACAGTGGAGTAAAGGGTCAAGAGCTGCCCTCCCCGCACACACGTCACAAGCCACAATTATAGTTCTTGGGTATGCATCGGTTTGGGGGGCTTCTCTCAAAGACTAGCCTTCTAGGAGTTTCTGGGGAAATGAAATTTCAGGGTAACATCCTGGCTCTTGTGGCAAAGCCATTAAGACAGCAAGGAGGAGGGAGATGGAGGTCCAAGAAGAATGTAGCCCTCCTCATTAGACACACATATATGGGTTAACTTTGAGTCTTTTAGGGTTTTTCCACAAACAAAGGTTTAAACTTTAAAAACGGTTTTCTGCTTTGTTGCGCTTGCTTGTGAAGCCTGAGGTGGTTTTGACTACACACTGCCACTCCCTCCTCCAAGGAAGCCCAGGGCTTACCTTTACTGCCCTGCGTCTTGGCTGCCCGGACTCCAGTCTCTCCCCTTGGAAGCCCGAGGAGCATCCTACAGGAATCCTGACAGCAACCTGGAGGAAGAGGGCCTTGCTCCCTTCTTCTGCTGGAAATAGCTGTCGAAGTTGCCGGACCTGCTCTCAGGAGAGTTAGCAAATGGCGGAAGAGTAGCACAGAGCGAGTGTGGGCTACTAACGGACTGGGAGAAACCAGCACACGCGTCAGAAGGTTGAGACCAGACAAGAAATGACAGACAGAACTGGAGCTGTGCTGGGACCCACACTCAATGGGTAACCTCACAGGTTACTGCACTGTTAGCTTCATCACATAAAATTAGAAGAAGGGTCCTTACCTCGTGGGTTGGTAAGAGGTTTCAGTGTACTTATAATGTTGTTATAAAATGAAATAGTCTTGTGGGATTGGTAATTACTGTCTTTAATTCTTTTTTTAGTCCTCATTTCTGGTTCTCTTGATCAGGCCCTGAGCAGCTGATGAATTCCTCTGGTCTCTCATTACCCCTCCCACTTGTTTCCAAGTATCAGTGCTGAAGGCTGCCCCTTAAGCTCCACGGTGAGCCCCAGGCTTCATACTGTGGCTTTCTGTGCCTGCGGTCACTTTGAACCCCTCTTCACACCTGTTGTGCTCAGTGCTGTGGTCAAGCTGACCTTTCCAAGTGCTTGTGCTCAGCCCTCCGCTCAGGCAGTGCGTGTAGTTGAAGCCTCCTTGCCTCCCCATCCGATAGGGTTGTCCTTCTCTACTTTCTGAAGTTAAGAATTTGACCCAGAGGAGAGGGAAGAAGTCTGACTTGAGGGTGTGATAGAGTGAGGTTGTCATCCTAACTCTGCCACCTTTCCAATCCTCTTGAGCCTATCCTTATCTATAAATTGGAGTATTGCCTATCACATGGGATCATTAGGAATATTAAATCAGACAACATGTTTAGAGTATCTGGAACAGTGCCAACCAAATAAATAGTCACTGCATAAATATTAATCTCTCCTTTGCTATTACGTGAGAATTTCCTTAACCAAACAGGAAGTCATATATGCAACAGCTGGTTCTCCTGCCTCTCACCCTCTTGATGCTGCATCTTCCCTGATGGACTCCCCTTCCATCTAGAAATTTTGTGCTTTGTGAAATTGGATTTGTGCCTTATTCCTTGGGATGGCCAAGGTAGGTTGTTGAGGCAGCAGACTAGCCAGGCTTTAGATGGGTGTGTGACTGTGGTACCAACAGTGGCAGGCGTGTGTGGGAATCAAACCTGCGATTCAACTACATCACTGCGTCTGGTAATAACATCACTTCACATTCATCTGTGTGCGCTCCACTTCTTAGCACCCCACTTTCATCTGATTCTTGAGAGAGGCAGGCGGAGTCTCACTGTACAGAAGAAGAAATGCAGTCCCCCCAGAATGCAGTCCCCTGGGTCATACTAGTAATGATTGGTAGAACCCAGGAAAACACCACACTTGCCTTGATTTTTTATCTGGGTCTTCTGTGAAGTTTTTTTTTTGTTTGTTTTTGTTTTTGTTTTTAAGATTTTATTTATTTGACAGAGAGAAACACAGCCAGAGAGGGAACACAAGCAGGGGGAGTGAGAGAGAGAGAAGCAGGCCTTCCGCCGAGCAGGGAGCCCGATGTGGGACTTGATCCCGGGTCTGCGGGATCATGACCTGAGCCGAAGGCAGTCGCCCAACCAACTGAGCTACCCAGGCGCCCCTTCTGTGAAGTTTTGAACGTACATGTGAGCCAAAATTCTGGCCGTTCAAGTGAAAGTTTAGAAGGTTTAGAATACTACCACAGAACCCTCCCGCTTTCCTGTTGCTAGTGTACAACTTGTTCTATTTCTTACAGAATATTTATTAGTTTATTGAATGAATTACGTGTGGGGTACTGTAGGCACCAGGGATACTGTCAGAAACAAAGGAGAGAGTCATGCCCTGATGGAGTGTGTCCTAATGGGAGGCTGACGATCAGCCCATTAGAAAGAGTGTCTGTGGGGCGCCTGGGTGGCTCAGTGGGTTAAAGCCTCTGCCTTCAGCTCAGGTCATGATCTCAGGGTCCTGGGATCGAGGCCCGCATCGGGCTCTCTGCTCAGCAGGGAGCCTGCTTGCTCCTCTCTCTCTGCCTGCCTCTCTGCCTACTTGTGATCTCTGTCAAATAAAATCTTTAAAAAAAAAAAAGAAAGAGTGTCTGTGGTGATGAGTGCGATGCAAAGGAATAAGGCAGAAAGGAAGCTGGGGATGGGCTGGGACAGGCACTGAGTTTTCGCTTTGATTCTTTGTATTTACACTCTCCTCCCTGAGAGTGGTCCGTCACACCCTATTCCCAGATCCTGGCATATCAGGACTTTTGGAGACTGGCTTTAAGAGGCGAACCAGCTTTACCCAGTAGTAGCAGGTGCAGGAGCTGTCTGCTTACCCGCCCAATTGCCCCAGACCTCCCCAGTTTAGGGCTGGGATAGCCCGGATAGTAGTGCCCTGGAGTGCTCTGGTAGGTGGGGAGGGAGGAGGTGCTGGGTTTTTTTTAGAGATTATTTGTTAAGTCTAGAGCTCCCCCTGCTGTTAGAAGACAGGAAGGGCTCTCAACTGATCTTTTTAAATGATTCTTTTTTATCCTAAGATTTCAGAAATGTTTGTTTCTTAAATAAGGACTGCTGGGACATTTAGATCTTTCTGCCGGGCCTGTTGTTGCTGAGGCCCAGTCCCCAGGATCGGAATGGGGGGAGGAAGCACAAGGGCCCAGGCAGGATAGGGTCATATCTGTGCTCTTGCTACTTTTAGCTTCTCCCCTGCGCTCCTACCACAGCCAGCAGCCTAGCAAAAGTTATCTCCACACACAGTTTCACAGCTGTTCTGAAATTGAAGGGCAGCAGAAGTGAAACTGACCACTGTCTTACAGATCTCTCTCTTACTCTCTTGTTGCCTACTTGAAGTGAGTCGGGCCTCTCCCCCTCTTACCCTCACTGTGTCCCAACCCATCCTTTGTCCTTATAGCCAGGGAGGTGTTTGATGCAAAACTCTCTTCATTGTGCCACATTTGAGATTTGGTCCTGGTTTGGTCTTGTTTGCTGAGAGCTATGCTCTATGTAACAGCAGGCTTCAGGGTCTGTAGTGAGCCCTTCCTGTCAGCAGCTGGTTATGTACAGCAGAGTCAACCATACAGTCATTGTGAAGTTCTTTTAGTCCTCAGAGATGAAATTCAGGGTGATTTTAGCAGCACTATTATATTAGCTGAAGTGAAGAAGGAAATGGCATCCAAGCAGGCGTATGTCTTTCTAGTGTAAGTTTGGTCACTTTGTGATTTCTAATTAGGTTGAATAAGTAAGGTGGACCCGACATGCACCTGCGCTCCTCTCTGTGTCCCTGTCTCCCCCAGAGTGAGGTGGGGCCCAGCACGCATTCCTGGAGGGTTGACTGATCAATAAGGATTGTGCAGCTAATGGTCAAGTATTGGGTCCAGGATATTTTTTTAAGTTATATTCCACTTGTGCGCTTTATGAGCCCAAGATTAGGCAGTGACTATTCTCATTAGGAACGAAGTAACCAAAACGGTTTTAATGGGGTAGCTGAACCATAAAGGTGCACGCTTACTCAGGTGCCGTGTTCTTGTTCACTTCCGCCGATAAGATTTAGTATTGCTAAAATTAACTTGAATTAAAATGCGTTCTCCACTGTAAATTGTAGCTATATACCTGATGCTTCATAAGTAATTGTCTTATGATTCTTTTTCCAACAGCTTTGAAAAGTCCAGCTGCGTTTCATGAACAGAGAAGGAGCTTGGAGCGGGCCAGGGTAAGGCCTTTCTTCCCTGAGGGCCTCCAGAGCCCATTGCATTGCTGATGTGTTGCTTCCAGTCTAGTGGAAGGGGTCAACCCACACCTCAGTTCCAGACACAGAGCGCTGCCTTTTTCTGTTCTGTCCCCACCCCAGCCATGTCATAGCCTGATGTGAAATGTGATCAGGATTTCTCCTTTACTGCATTAAGGGTATATGATGATGAGCAGTCCTTCCTCCCGTTGCTTTGGAGAATGCTGGTATTTTCCCATCTTTAATTCCACCTGCCCTTTTATAGATGTTAGGACACGATCCCTAGCCATGGAAAAGCCTGCTGAGGACCTGTTTTTCATGTCCATGGCTGCACTGCCCACACCTCTCCAGGAAGGGCCATTCTGAGGGGCAGGAAACCTCACCAGTCTCCATGTGCCCTGAGTATCCAGTGTCTCCTTGAGGCGGTGGATGCAGAAGCTGGGCCCCCAGTTTGAGCTCCGGTTTCTGCTACAGCACCTGGCCTGCTGCCTTGTCCCCCCTTGGTTTCAGTTCCCTTAGGGGCCCTCAGGGGGATGTTCTGCCCAGTGTGGGCAGAGATGGGGAAGTCACCAGAACATGTCTCCCTTCCGCCCCCTTCACTCTTTTCTTTTACATAAAAGACAAGGAGAGAAGCTCCGCAGTGGAAGACCACATAGGGCAGGGCCCCCTAGGACCTGCAGCTCTTTCAGAGACTAACATACTCTTTATCATTTCATTTTATTTTTAAGTTTTTTTTAAAGATTTTATTTATTTATTTGACAGAAACACAGCTAGAGAGGGAGCACAAGCAGGGGGAGTGAGAGAGCGAGAAGCAGGCTTCCCGCCGAGCAGGGAGCCCGATGGGGGCTCGATCCCGGGTCTCCAGGATCATGCCCTGAGCTGAAGGCAGACGCTTAACAACGGAGCCACCCAGGCGCCCCATCTTATTTTATTTTATTTTTTTAATTTCTAAGGAAAATTATGATTAATTCTTAGAGTGAGTGGGAGGAATGAGGTCATATACCAGGAACCAAAGCAGTAACAGGCTATGCTGTTGTAGTTCCTGGGAGGAGTAGAGAATACAGTGGGGGCGTGGACGCTTGTCTGGGCCCCGGACCTGGTTGTAAGACTTGGTTCCGTTAACTGGCCTGCTTCGCAAGTAGGTGAGGAACTAATTGGAGCTTGGTTGGCCCGCTGTTACTTACCAATTACTTCCACATGCTGAGGGATGTCCTTCTCTTGGGCTCTTTAGGAGTTAGTTGCTCTTCTCTTTATTTTGTAGCTGTGCCTGAGAGAGGTTAACTCGGTTGTTTAGCTAGTAAGTGGCAAAGCTAACCCAAACCATGGTCTGTGGACTTCAGGTGTTTTCTTAATGCTGCATTCTAGCTCGTCCTTGGCCACAGTTCAGAATGTTAGGTGGCTTAGAAAGTACGCCTCCCTCTGATGCCCATGAAGACCTGTGGTGTCCGACACCTGTTCTCTGTCTTCTGCAGCAGCCATCACAGCCCCAGGGCCCCCCGTAGATGGGGCAGAGCGACAGGCCCAGAGCCATCTTCTGGAGGGCTTCCTGCTCCCCCAGACGAGCACAGAGCTGCCCGGTCAGAGCTCCGAGGCAGTAGGCGAGTCCCACGGGCAGTGCGCTCTGGCCTGTTACTCTCTACTCGATGCTAGTCTGCCTTGTCCTGTCATGTGCTGGTCTTGACCTACTCGTGGTCTTGACCTATGGTTTGGAAAAATTCTGGTGCAATAGGTAAGGGCCGCAGACCCTAGGGTCAGATAGACCTGGGTGCTACAGCAGTGGGCTGACGCTGAGACTGGTCGGGAAATGCTTTAGTTCACCTGGAGTCTCAGAAAGGCAGAAATGAGCAATTGGACTTGAAGGAACTACACCTACGACACTATCAGAATTAGTATTCCGTTGGGCAGCCATTCAAAATGAGTGGGAAATGCTCGTGAGGTCATACTCTACATTTTTTGAAAAAGATATAAAATTACATTCACTATGCTACATTTTTAAAAAATATTTTATTTATTTGACAGAGAGAAACACAGCCAGAGAGGGAACACAAGCAGGGGGAGTGAGAGAGGGAGAAGCAGGCTTCCTGCCGAGCAGGGAGCCCGATGTGGGACTCGATCCCGGGTCTCCGGGATCATGACCCGAGCCGAAGGCAGTTGCTTAACCAACTGAGCCACCCAGGCGCCCCTCAACTAGCTTTTCTTTAGGACAGGAATGGACTCTGGGCATTTTTAAGAAATACATTAGTAAATTCAGCCTCAGAGAAACAGTCTTGATGGGGCAGGGGTGTGGGAGTGGGGGCAGGTACCCAGGAAGTGGATGCGGTGCCCCCATACCTCCCCTTGTCTCAGAACCCTGCAGGCTCCAGGCTGAGGTGAGCGTTGGGGGGATACAGAGGTTCCATGCCATAACTTGTATCCTGGATTTGAGATCCTTTTGGTGTGTTTTTTTCTGTAGACAGAGGACTATCTGAAACGGAAGATTCGTTCCCGGCCAGAGAGATCGGAGCTGGTCAGGATGCATATTTTGGAAGGTGTGTTAGGTTGGAAATGCTCTCTCCTCTTGCCCCTGCTGTTTCCACCATGCATCCCCCATGGTTCTCTGTCCCTCTTTCTTATCGCTCCCATTTGTATGGACAGAACGTAAGCCAAGCCTTAACACAGCCGAGCGGCAGAGCTGTGCGGTAGCCACGCTGCTTCTGGGAATTCCCAGAGCGGCACGGTCCCATTCTCCTGGGTTGACTTGCCCTTTTCTCCTCTGCCCATGTGGTGGCCCTGGATCTTGTCATCCCTTGGTACGAAAGCCTTTTCTCCAGAATCTTCGAAAAAACGCAGTTCCTTTCTGTGTCCATTCACTCCTTCACTCCCACACCCACTCAGCATTCACGTGAGCACCTGTGACACCCAAGTAAGTGCATTCTAGGTGTGTCCGCCTGGCCACACTGTTTTGGTTGCTGAAAGCAGTGTGAATCTACCCATTTTGTTGTTTTTTTAGTTTTGAGTCAACTTTGAGTCTGGAGGAGAACTTCCTTAGTGTGAACCCCACGTCATGTAGACAGAGACACTGAGACCCGGAGCAGGGACTGAATTGCCTTCGTAACCCAGAAAGCTGGAGGGGGGCCAGGGTGTGCTTCATCATCTGCACTTCCGGCCCTAGAGCCCCTGTGCCCGGTGACCTTGGCTGGGTGTGCCTGCACTCTGTCTGCAGACGGGGCCCCTTCTTGTGTCCTGTAGAACTTAAGGCTGGGCCGCTGTTCTCTGCCTTGGACACTCTCTGCATCCTGACGGCTTCCACTCCTTCCCCAGAGGGAAGGAGACCTGCTCTGGAGTTCCCAGGGTAGAGCCAGGGCCATTCCTACATCCTCCTGCACTCCATTCTCTCCCACGGGCAGAGACCTCGGCCGAGCCTTCCCTCCAGGCCAAGCAGCTGAAGCTGAAGAGAGCCAGACTGGCTGATGACCTCAACGAGAAGATTGCACAGAGGCCGGGCCCCATGGAGCTGGTTGAGAAGAACATTCTGCCTGTGGAGTCCAGCCTGAAAGAAGCCATCATTGGTGAGGAGACCCCAGGTACCCTGTGTGGACATGTGGGCCGGATGCAGAAGGAAGGGGCTCTGGGCTTCTTGCTGCTTGACTTCCTGCTTCGACTTGGAGAACTGAGGTGCACAGTGTGAGAGCCCAAGAAACAGGTTGTGTTAGCTTGGGAGAGTGCCAGTGGTCTCAAGGATCATGCCAGAATAACTAACTAAATAACAGAGGGGCCTCTGTCCACCATCTCCTCTGTACACTCTCACAGGCTCGCTAGATGTCAGGATTGGTGTGTGTGAACCGACAGAGGTGCCAGGAATCAGAAGTCTGTTCCTTACTGTTTCTTTTTATTGCTGAAATCTCTTCTTGGAGCCTGGCACTTTCCCACGGATACTTCACTCGACAAATATTGATTGATCTAAAGGTGTGCCCCACAAAGTAGAGCAAGCCCCTTGCCCTTACCGAACTCGTGCCTGGGACCAGGTGCAGGCACGTACACAGCTAGCAGTGAGACGGGAGCAACAGCAACAGCTGTGCCAGATGGGCCCCGGCTGCTCTGGGCACACAGAGGAGGGTCCCCGGCGCTGCCAGGGGTTGGTTCGGAAGAGGTGATGGCTGAGACTGGGGCTGCGGGATGGATCAGAATTCAAGTACATATGGGGAGAGAGGCACTACGGGCTCCAGGGAGGGAGAGCCTCTCAGGGCAAGGAGCTGGAAGGTGAAGGTGGGCAGAGTCCAGGACGTGCCAGGGCTTGTGTGCCAAAGTAGCTGAATCCTTTAGATTTTGGTCATTTTTAGTACAGGCATGTCTTCCTTGGCTGCAGTGAGCCTAAGACCTTGTCCTGAACAAGGCTGTGCGTTCCTGCCCCTGGGAGGCAGCCATGAGGCTCATCTGCTGCCTCCAGTATAAGGAGTTAGATGTTCAGGGCAGAGCACCAGCGGGGAACCACAGACCCCAGAGCAGGCCAAGTTGGGCCATGAGCTCTGGGTCAGAGGAGACCTTGGTTTCCAGGGCCTGTGCACTGCCCACAGCAGTTCAGTCACATAGGAGGCAGCCTGTGCGCCCTAATGGCCCCTCTGTCAGTTGGGGCCAGTCGCCCTCTCAGTTCCCTCCTTTGCCCTGGCATTCATCCCACGTCAACTCCGTGTTCTCCTGCCCCGGTCCTCAGTGGGTCCCACAGCACCCCTAATGTCAGGCCTGTGTTCAGGCCGAGGTCAGCTCTGGACTCTCCAGCCACCCAAAATGTGAGAGTCGGCATGGTGCCAGCCCTGTGCGAAGTCGTGCAGTTTGCAAAGATGAACAAAATATGACACTGCGCTCCCAATAATCCAGTACAATGCGAGGACTGGTGCAGGAACGTGCGCTTTCCGAGTCTGGCTCCTGGTCAGATGCCAGCACTGTGTAGCGAGAGGGCCCCAGTCCTGCGACCCAGCAGCCGAGTCGCCTGGCCCACAGGACAGGCTGCGGGCTCACAGGCAGTGATGGATAGAAGGGCCCAGTGGTCTCGGGCACCTCGGGAGACTCACAGAAGGGCCGCTGCAGCCAGTTCATTACAGACCAGGGGACAGGCTCTTGAATGACGACGTGGGGGTAATGGTGTGTCAGCCACAGCGCGAGCCGGGCCCACACAGGCTTCTCGCAGAGAGGGGTATGCTGGGGAGGCCCAGAGAAGGATCACAGACAGTATGACACCTGTGGAGAGGGTACAGAAGGACATTCCAGGCAGAGGGGACCATGTGGGCAGTGGCCTGGCGGTGCGGCAGAGCAGGACTTGTTTGAGGAGGGGGAAGTAGTCGAGGTCAGTAAGCAGGTAATAACCCTTAGTGACGGGGGGACAGGAGCATTTGCCAGCAAAAGCCAGATCACGTGGACTGGGGAGTGAGCAGCTGGTAAGGAGGTGTGAAGGGCAAAAGCTGGCCATTTGTTTAAGAAGTGAGTGGAGAAGGAAGACAGGGAGATGGTGGGCTGTGAAGGAGTTTCAGGCTGGGAGAAATGGGGGTTTGTGGCTGAGAGGAAGGGGTCAGAGGAAGAGATGGGTCCTGGGAGGCGAGAGACTCAGGCCAGGCTGGAGGAGGAGGAGACGGCAGCAAAGCTGGGTGTGGACAGTGTGGGGCGGGGGCCGAGGCGGTCCTGAGCCCTGATAAAGATGGGGGCATGGGGCGCCTGGGTGGCTCAGTTGGTTAAGCGACTGCCTTCAGCTCAGGTCATGATCCCGGAGACCCGGGATCGAGTCCCACATCGGGCTGCCTGCTCGGCGGGAAGCCTGCTTCTCCCTCTCTCACTCCCCCTGCTTGTGTTCCCTCTCTGGCTGTGTTTCTCTCTGTCAAATAAATAAAATCTTTAAAAAAAAAA
>PITA01008648.1:46017-83066 GCA_004023965.1 Spilogale gracilis | reverse complement strand
TGAAGCAGCGGGGTAAGGAACTTCAAATGTCACACAACCACATGGGGGAGTTAGAATGTAAACCCAGGCACTCAGGCTCAAATTCTAGAATGACCACTGATGAGGCTGCATGGGGCAGTTTCAGTAAACATCAGCGTTTCAAGACTTGAATACTATTTTTCTCCTTCACAGAAGGATAGCTCTGAAATTGGCATTTTAACTTGAAAATAAAATAAACATTAAAAAAATAAATGAGTAGGTTTACTTTTATTTATTTTTGAGGGTAAAGAAGTAATCAGGTGTGTTTTGTAACATTATGACTTTTAAAATACGGTCTGACTTCTTTTCATAAATATCTCACAACTAGAAGATCCATTTTAAAGTAATTCCAAAGTGTACAGTTATAAAAAATTTCATAAACACCTAATTATTCAGGTTTTGTTTCTATGTATTCCTAATACAATTAAAAGAATAGCTCCTTTATAAATCTGAAACAGAATACAAAGTAGATCAAATCTATTTGCATTTTTAGTAGAATATTTGACATTATGCTTTTAATTCAAGAATCCATATTGGTCATCACTTATTCAGGAGCTCAAGACACAATTCTACTTAGGTGTCCTTGTCTTTTCTGGTTTGAATTCTTGAACTAAACTATTTCAAATCTAAAGGAGGGGGGGATTATCCAATTGGCCAATGCAAGTTTCATTATTAGTGTTATTTCCAACAACTTCTACTGAAATTGGATAAAGAAAACAAGTCAATAAACTAAAAATAGCTGCCAAAAATGATTCAGGAGAAATGAAATTATTCAGGCCAGGCCTAAAATGAAGAAAAGAAATCTACAAGTCATAAATGCAATGCACATAGCAATCCCATAGGCAGAAACAGTCAGAGATGACAGGGAAGACCTAGGTAGTGACTAGTCCAAGCCTGGGGGTCTGTACTAACTTTTTCTTTTCTTTCTTTCTTTCTTTCTTTCTTTCTTTCTTTCTTTCTTTCTTTCTTTCTTGCTTGCTTGCTTGCTTGCTTTCTTGCTTTCTTGCTTTCTTGCTTTCTTGCTTTCTTTTTCTTTTTTTGCTTTTACTGGTGAAAAAAAAAGGGATCCAAAACCATCCAAAGGTTAGCCCAGGGACTAAGAAAAAACAGTATATTGGGGCGCCTGGGTGGCTCAGTTGGTTGAGCGACTGCCTTCAGCTCAGGTCATGATCCCGGAGACCCGGGATCGAGTCCCACATCGGGCTCCCTGCTCAGCGGGAAGCCTGCTTCTCCCTCTCTCACTCCCCCTGCTTGTGTTCCCTCTCTGGCTGTGTTTCTCTCTGTCAAATGAATAAAATCTTTAAAAAAAAAAAAAAAACAAAAAAACAAAAAAACAACTCAGTATCATGAATGTATTTTTGATTTGGTGATATAAAATATATTTCATGCTAGGCAGCATTTGTGTTATTCTTGGCTTATGATGAATACCATCAAGCTAGTTCTCCTTGGATGACTACATATACAGACCTTTAAGGATTCAGGGCATAAAAGTAAACTCTCCTAAATATCTTTGACCAAGTGTCCCATAATAATTCATAGGAAATCAAATACATTTCCCATTCAATAGTATTTTTTCAATAGTATTTTTTAATTGGATTTACTATTCCTTCAGTAATATAAGCTAAAATATGTTCTGTTGTCCTGCAGGCAGGCTTATATTAGAAAAAAGCTAAATGGACTTTTTAAATATAGTCATGTTCTTATTCTGTAATTTAATAAATATTCACTGTATTTTGTTATTGGAAGCATAACTGAGAGGCTTGGTCAGAACCTAATAAACTAAGGGAAATACTAAAGATTTGGGCATTTTGGGGCGCCTGGGTGGCTCAGTTGGTTGGGCGACTGCCTTCGGCTCAGGTCATGATCCCGGAGACCCGGGATCGAGTCCCACATCGGGCTGCCTGCTCGGCGGGAAGCCTGTTTCTCCCTCTTTAACTCCCCCTGCTTGTGTTCCCTCTCTGGCTGTGTTTCTCTCTGTCAAATAAATAAAATCTTAAAAAAAAAAAAAAGATATGGGCATTTTTATAGTGATCACAAAGTATTTTCACGTGGGCCAGCCAAAAATTAGTCCTCCATATCTTCAATTCAGCATAAGATGTCAGGAACAATGTCAACTGGAATAACAACAAGAAGACCTTATGCTTACAAAGAAGTCTAGCTTCACTTCATATCTGAAAAAAATCCATAGCCAGGTCTACCTACAAGCATATTACTTACTTTTGTAATCTGATTGGACTAAAGTCAGAAATGTGACACTGCATTCAAAGGGGAATGAAGCATTCTTGCTTAACTGAACATCCTGCTCATCAAGTGTATGCCCACACTAAACCATTATTTAATGTGCAAAGCTCTGGCTTTTACTATTGCACATAAATAACCATAAAGAAGACTGCACACATAATTAAATATGCTATATAGTGACTCACTGTGGGTATATAAATAACCTTTGATTTTACACAGAATACGGGTACCTTTGCCACTTCAGTAACATCAAATGATGGAAAATACATGTGGGAAAGCAAAAACCAAATTATTCACTTTTTTCTTGATACAGCATAGAGTGTCAATAATTCACACTGATGACACATTAAAACCTTTGTGATTTCATTCAAAAGAATATTGGGAGGGCCTAAAGTCTATAAGCAGCACACAGGTAATGACATTCATCATTCTGATTATAAGCTTTGGACACAAATAGTGGTTTTCTTACTTCCCAAAAGCTACTGGTCGTTTGCACTTTTTCACAGGGATGGCAGGTATAGATATGAACTGCCTGGAAATTGACGATCTTTTTATTTCTACTTTCTGACCTAGTCTCCCTAAAGTTAATACACCACACTTCTTATTACATTTGGAAAGGAATAAAAAAGGGGGGTTGCTGGGGAAGTGAGGGAGAGAGGTCACTGAAGGAGTGATATGAAGAACCAGGAGCATAGGAGAACATGCAATTAAGCTAAAGAAATGATATTTCAGGAAGACACATCAAGTCCGGGAAGAAATTTCCTTTGGAAGAGTCCATTGGCTCTACTGGCCAAGCACTGAAGGAACGTGGGAAAGGACCACAGGTGCATGAGACTGGAGGCAGGCATGAGTCATCAGGCTGAATGAGGGCAACAACCCAGCCCAGAGGGCAGTAGCCACATTGTCACTGGCTATGGAAAAAAAAAAAAAAAAAAAAAAGTTTAAAAGGGCTGAGGAGGTCACTGGATTTGGTTCTTAGAGACAAGTTTCAGGAATGAGCGAGGGATAAACCCAGACTGAAAAAGTAAAAAAAAAAATTATATATATATAAACATATATATATACATATATATATATATTAAAAATTAAAAGGGGAGCAAATGGGAGCCCAGGAGCATGCTCTCCTCTTAAAGCCATGTACTGGCAAAAGAAAGAGGAGAAATGGGCCATATGGGAAGAGGCAGCAACCTTAGAGAAGACTTGTCAGCTTGTTTGCTTTTTATTGTTAATTTTAGGCAGCGGTGACTTCATCAGTTTTGTTGTCTGACAGTCAGTAGAAAGGGAAATAGAAAAGTTTTGAGAGACAGAGGCACAACGCATTGCCTGGGCAAAGACCTACAATTGCACTACTGGGCATTTACCCCAAAGATACGGATGTAGTGAGAAGAAGGGCCATATGTACTCCAATGTTCATCGCAGCAATGGCCACGATCGCCAAACTGTGGAAAGAGCCAAGGTGCCCTTCAACAGATGAATGGATAAAGAAGATGTGGTCCATATATACAATGGAATACTACGCCTCCATCAGAAAGGATGAATACCCAACTTTTGTAGCAACATGGACTGGATTGGAAGAGATTATGTGAGTGAAATAAGCCAAGAAGAGAAAGTCAAGTATCACATGGTTTCACTTACTTGTGGTGCATGAGGGGTAAACTGGAGGACAGTGGGAGAAGGAAAGTAAACGGGAAGTAGGGTAATCCAGGGAGAGAAATGAAACATAAGAGACTTTGGACACAGAAACAAACTGAGGGACTTGGAGGGAGGGGGATGGGGGGGATGGGAGAGCCTGGTGGTGGGTATTGGAGGCACCTAAAGTGTGGAGCACTGGGTGTGGGGAATGGGGAATGAATCTTGGAACACTGGAAAATAAAAAACTTAAGTAACAATAAAAAAAAGAAAAAAAATAAGAGCTAAAAAAAAAAAAAAAAAGATTGTTAAATAAAAAAGAGAAGATGAATCCCAGTCCCCTTGAGCTGTGAACTGAATGAGGTGTGAACAACTGGGAAGTTTCTACCTACATGTTAATGATTAGACATGGTAATAATGTAGGAAGGTGTTTATTTGCACGGCAATATCACTGGCACTCACATAAACTTCCTTGTAAATCCCTCCTGCCTGACATCTCTTCGTAGCTGTGGAGCTCTCGGAAGCTCTGGGAGATTTACCTGACTCGCCACCTGCCATAATTGGATTATCAAGACCAATGACGCTATAGGGCCCCTGGCCCTCAGACCAGGTTCCCTAAATGATTTTCGATTTACTGTCGTCCTGATTGAGAGGAAAGACAACAAACATGTTCTATAACCCCAGAGTTTAATCCTTGGGAACTTAAGCAAACATTTCTCTGTCTTAAAACAAAACAAAACAAAACCACCCACCCCCCCTCCCCGGGTATGTGTGTAGTATTTAGGAGCTGTAGTTGAATGATCTAAAAAGTCAAGTACTGGGCGCCTGGGTGGCTCAGTGGGTTAAAGCCTCTGCCCTCAGCTAAGGTCATGATCTCAGGGTCCTGGGATCAAGGCCCACACTGGGCTCTAAGCTCAACAGGGAACCTGCTTCCTCCTCTCTCTCCGCCTGCCTCTCTGCCTACTTGTGATCTCTCTCTCTGTCAAATAAGTAAATAAAATCTTAAAAAAAAAGTCAAGTACCACCATATAAATAAATTCGTGGACTTTCCCAGTAACACATGCATGCATCTCATCAAACACTACTGACAATACTACTAATAAACTACATGGCAATCCGTGTGCAGGTGTCAGAGAAAAAAACAAATACAATCGAGTTCTTGTATTTTGATGATTTAGAATGCTAAAAACAGGCAGCTGTGGGTTGACCACCCTCCTGACACAGTATTTACATAATCTATGCCCCACATTTCCCTTGCAGTTGGTGCTATGAATAGCTTTAAGAAAAAAACAAAACAAAACAAAAAAACCAAAAAACTCCTAACCATAGAATTGTGTAAAACCATTTCATAGCATAATCATTTATTTCATTTTGAAATGGGAATGGGTAAGAATAAAGAAAGTCATCTTTTTTTTAAAGGATTTTATTTATTTATTTGACAGAGAAACGCAGCTAGAGAAGGAACACAAGCAGGGGGAGTGAGAGACAGAGAAGCAGGCTTCCCGCAGAGCAGGGAGCCAGATGTGGGGCTGATTCTGGGTCTCTGGGATCATGACCTAGCGGAAGGCAGACGCTTAACACCTGAGCCACCCAGGTGCCATGAAAGTCATCTTTTTGCCAAGACTTCAGGAACACACTAGAGTTCTTGAAACATATGATGTATACTTAGGTACTTGGTTTTTGGGCTTTAGTATAAACTTATGTTTAAGTAGTATTTTTAAGTTAGGCAAAGAATATTATTAGGCAATTCACACAAGAGTAAATATAAACATTAAATAAACCCGTGAATGGATCTTCTACCTTACTAGTACTAAAAATGTGATAATTAAAAACATAAAAGAAATATCAAAAAATTGACACTATCTAATGTTGGCATGGATATAGGGAAATGAGTTTGCTTATGAGATACCAAGTGGCAAATTGCTTTAACCTTTCTGAAAAGTAATTTGATCCAGCAACATAACTTTTCATCATGAATTCACAAAAATATTTAATCCACATATTTTCAACACTTAAATTATATTTTTCACAATATTGCATTTCAAAGGGAAAACGGAAATATTCTGAATGTTTATCAATGAAGAATGTCTGAAAAATGACATTGTATTTATATATAAACTCAACTATATTTTGTGGTAGTTGCTAGAATGGCTCAAAAATATGTCATATCTTCCCTTCTGTACATGTAATATACTTCGTGATTTCTGATCCTCTTAATGTTAGGCATGGTCACATGTCTCGGTTAGGCCAATGAAATGACATGGTTGTGTTAAACTAAAGCTTATTCATAATTCGTGTTTTCTTTCCCTCTGCCGTAGATATAACTTGCTCCAATACACTGAATAAGAATATTACAGAGTAGAGGGCGCCTGGGTGGCTCAGAGGGTTAAAGCCTCTGCCTTTGGCTCAGGTCCTGATCTCAGGGTCTCAGGCCTGCATCAGGCTCTCTGCTCAGCGGGGAGCCTGCTTCCTCCTCTCTCTCTGCCTGCCTCTCTGCCCACTTGTGATCTCTCTCTGTGTCAAATAAATAAATAAAATCTTAAACAAACAAACAAAAAGAATATTACAGGGTAGAGATCCCAGCAACTTCAATAAATATATAGTTGAAAAAAAATAAGCCTTTATTGTTTTAAAACACTGAAATTTAGGAATGGCTTACTGTTACTATTATTATATTTATAATTACTGAAGCATAACCCAGCCCTCTATAACTGATAGAAAGTACTTTCGTACTTAAAATATGTCGATGATATATTGGACCATGAGAAAAGCAGGTTGTAGAAAATATGTATACTAGAATCCTATTTTTTAAAAAAACTTGGAAAAATACATATATGTTTCAAGAGACAGGGAAAACTATCACAAGACAGACTTATAAATGTTAACTGATGACTTCTAGCAATGAAGAAATTATGAGCATTATTTTTCCTATATACATTGTAATTTTATTATTATTTAAAAAACCTTTGGTTTTCTTTTATCTTTTCTTTTCTTTTTTTTTTAAGATTCTATTTATCTGAGAGGGAGAGAGCACGAGAGGGGTAAAGTCAGAGGGAGAATGAGCAGGAACTCACTGATGAGCAGGAACATGATACGGGACTCGATCCTGGGATTCTGGGATCCTAACCTGAACCAAAGGCAGTTCCTTAACCAAGTGAGCCACCCAAGTGCCCCTGTAATTTTATTTTTTAAAACAAGCAATTATTCCTAAATTTAAAAACAATAAAGAAAAAGTTATCCTAATCAACCAGATAAACAGAACATAGTATAATTCTGTATTTATTGAAAAATATTATATCTGCATGAGAATAAAAAAAAAAAATCAATGAAAGTGAACAGCAAGTCCAGAAACAGATTAAAATACAATTGAGTAAAGATGAGTTTATCATTTCAAGTTTGTGCAGAAATATTTATTCAATGAATTAGGGTGATACATTGGTTAAACATTGGAAAAAGATTGAGTGAAATTTATACCTTCTTTTTAACAAAATTAATCCCAGATTCATTAGTTATGAACGCGATAAGATAAATCACAAAGACAAATCGTATATGTCTGGTGGATTAGGATCGCGTTCTAAATGTGATTCTAAGGCCAGAAAGAGTTATGAGTAAGTGGACAGATGTGACCATGTAATCAATCAGCCAAATCAGTCAATCAATCAATTACAAAGTGGGGGAAATATATGTGACACATGGAATAGTCCTCAGTTCAAAAATGCATACTGATTACATTCCTAGGTAAAATTAAGCAAAGATTATTTTTAAAAGTATTTTATTTCACTGCTCAGACATTAGGGGCAATCTGTGTGCCCTTTCCTGGGAGACAAGACTCACAAAATGTGATTAATGAATACAGAATTATTTTGTAGAAGTCAGAAGTAATAAACTAGATACATAGCCAATGATCTGGATTCATTTAAAAAAAATAGAGTGAAGAATGATTAAATTATAAAATAGAATGAAACATCTAACATAAAACTTATGTAAACCAAATCTGTAAGTGCATAAAGAACAACATACATACAAAAACACACACAAAAGAAATGTGTATCTCTAAAGTACTTTAGAATGACTATCTGTGTGGGAGGAGATTAGATATAAAACAAAAGAAAGGAGGAATATGTAAATAAGTAAAAACCAAAAACAAAGGAACCAAACAGGATTGTACTATGCAGAGAACAATGACAATACCATGCCAGACCACTGATGAGTACAATTAACTCAATGCACCTGAAGTCAAAAATATCACCAGCTTTTTTTTAAAGATTTTATTTATTTGTTTGACAGAGAGAGAACACAAACAGGCAGAGAGGCAGGCAGAGAGAGAGGAGGAAGCAGGCTCCCCGCTGAGCAGAGAGTTGGATGTGGGGCTTGATCCCAGGTCCCTGAGATCATGACTTGAGCCGAAAGCAGAGGCTTTAACCCACTGAGCCACCGAGGTGCCAACCAGTTTTTTTGTTTTTGTTTTTTAATAGGCTAAGACAGCAGCTGGCAAATTAATAGCAAAGGAACACATATAGGTAGTAAGAATATTAAAAAGAACTCTACTTTTGCTACCAATTAATTACAGATTAATACAGACACTGATTTATGTTTATTGACTAGTCCCTGAGAAACATGATCTTGAATAGAAAGTACCACTCATAGCATTACTAACCGCACTACACAGCGGTAGACCATCTTTAGACCACTACACAACTGCCAACTAATACATGAACAAAAGTGTTTATTGTAACATTCATTATAAAAGCTAACAGCCGGGGAGAAATAACAAACCCTTATGGGTTTGATCACACAAATGTTACATCAAAAATGGAGTATCATATAGCTACTTGAGTTGATGAAGTACCACAATTTTTCTTTGTCCCTGCACTCTTAAAATCTTTCCACAGTTAACATGTATTACATTCTGTAAAATGTAAATAATAAAAATTAGGATAAAATTAGTTGTGAGGAGCTTCAAAAATTAATTTTTCTGGAAGAAGAGCTCTACTGTTTATAATCCGTTCTATGACAAATAAAATTAGACTTTTAATGTATTTTACTTTGCTTCTTTTCTTTTTTTTTTTTTGTTTTAAGATTTTATTTATTTATTTGACAGAGAGAGGCAGACAAATAGGCAGAGAGGCAGGCAGAGAAAGAGGAGGAAGCAGGCTCTCCGCCTAGCAGAAAGCCCGATGTAGGACTCAATCCTAGGACCCTGAGATCACGACCTGAGCCCAAGGCAGCCCAGACAGATAACTGATGTGAGCTTATTGGCTTTGGAATTCACATTCCCTTCCTATCACTAAGAAATGTTTTTCTTGGTATTAAATCTGCATGGACTATACTATATTATAAGCGGGGGGAAACAACTTGAGTTTTCTGCAATAAAAAAACTTAGAAAATATGTGCTAAGCTAGGTTTAAAGTCTCTTTAATAGGAATTGTCATAAAAAGGGCCCCCCCCCACTAATTCAGTATTATATTTTGATAAAATGGAGCACAGAAATAATTACAAATTTGGTATTATTTTATGTGACTTCTTGGTTTGTGGGTAAACAGTAAAATTTATGGCCAGCAATATTTGTATTAAGATTTTACTTTTTGAGGTGCCTGGGTGGCACAGTCAGTTGAGCTTCAACTCTTGGTTTCAACTCAGGTCGTGATCTTAGGGTCATGAGTTGGAGCCCCACAACTAGCTCCACGCACACTGTAGAGTGTTCTGAGATTCTCCCTCTCCATACCCCCTGCTTAATTAATTAATTAATTAATTAAAAGAGTTGACTTTTTTTAGAGCAATTTTCAGTTTATCCCAAAAGTGAGCAGAAGCTACATAGATTTCCCATTATTCCCTTGCCCCACACATGCATTGCCCAGTTCCCCCCCACCCCCCCATTTATCAACATTCTGCACCAGCATGGTCCATTTCTTACAATGGATGAACTCACAGTGGCACATGATCACCACCCAAGGTGTACAATTCAAGTTATGGTTCACTCCTGGTGTTGTATGCTCTGGTTTGGAATAATATATAAAGGGCATGTATCCATCACCTTGGTATTCATCAGAATGTTTTGACAGCCCTGAAAATCCTCCATACTTCACCTGTTCAGTCTTTCCCACCCACACATCTTTTCGCTGTCTCCATATGGAATGGAATCACACAATGTGAAACCTTTTCACACTAACTTCTTTCACTTAGTAACAGTCTTTTAAAGTTCCTCCCTGTCATTTCATAGCTTGATAGCTCATCTGTTTTTAGTGATAACCACTATTTTATTGTCTGGAGGGACCACATTTTATTTATCTATTCACCTACTGGAGGACATCTTGTTTGCTTCCAAGTTTAGACCATTATGAGTGCAGCTGTTACATACATTTGTGTGTACATTTGTTTTGAACTCCTTCGGGTAAATACCAAGGAGTGCAATTATAAATACAGATATTATTTTGTTCCTCAAGCTAATCAGACGTTTCAGGTATCCAATATTGAACATCCCACACTCCAATAACTTTTATTCCCTATGATATGGAAAAAATAATTTTATTCTGAGATGAATCTGTCGTTGCCAATGAAGTTAACACTTAAAAGAAAAAATTTGTCGTTCACATCGTCTGGCCCCACAAACCAGTCTTTGCTCTGTGTAATTCTCTTTTCCTATTATAAAACTTATTTGCTCTTTAACAAGATGTCTACTTCTACCGGCGCTCTCCTTCACAAATAAGGCAATTAAAGTAACTACCAAAGAGTCCAGGACATAGTCTCGGGCAGCTATGTGCACCAAGGACATTCGGAGACAAAGAGCTGGAGTCAAGTCTTATTTTGCCATGAGAGTTTATTCCACATTTTTTGTTTCTTCCTCTGCAGCTATAGGAAATGAAGAATTCATTCTTTTATTTGTAGTCTAATGACAATTTAAAGTTTCACTGAGGATGTGGTCAGGCAGGGGTAATCTACAACCCACACACAAAACACAGCACTAAAATCCTTATAATTAACTGCATATGATTTAGTAGGGTCATTTAGAAAGATGATTCATCAGCAGTAGGTGTAAACTGGTTCACTAAACCTAAAGCTTAAAGGGAAAGCAGAGACAGAATGGTTTCTTTATTCCACTTTACGCTAATAGCCAGGTGATTCAGAGTCCTTAAGAGCCCTGATTCAGTTTTCATCTCTCATCACTGAAAGGATGCTGGAGTGTCTGCCAAACAATTTATCTTTCTATACCTCAGTTAAGTAAATCGCTAAAATAAGTCTCTTAACAGGGGTCTAGGGAATGTGCTGCGTGTAACCCTATGTTTCAACATTTTTCTTCATTCTTCTTTATAACTGAGTGTGTTTGTGTATAGAGGATTTTCCCCCAAGATGATTGCACATCTTGGAAAAACTATGTGGTGGGCACTACCTTTCCATCTTCTTGAAGACCAGCCATGTTCAGTCTTCATATGCTCTCTGAGCCCAGGAAGCTTAGAAAATTCTTTTGTAGTAGACTCCCTCCCTAGGCAGCTCTCACCTTCTACAGAAATCTTTACCGCTTTCTCCTTAAACACTGCATTCAGTAAGTAGCCAATGTAAAAAGACCTGAAAATCTCGGGGTGCCTGGGTGGCTCAGTTGGTTAAGCGACTGCCTTCGGCTTAGGTCATGATCCCAAAGACCTGGGATTGAGCCCACATGAGGCTCCCTGCTCGGCAAGAAGCCTGCTTCTCCCTCTCTCACTCTCCCTGCTTGTGTTCCCCCTCTGGCTGTATTTCTCTCTGTGAAATAAATAAATAAAATCTTAAAAAAAAAAAAAAAAAAAGACCTGAAAATCTCATCCTTTAAATTGCTACTGGCTCATTGTGCTGCTATCCTCAGAAGAGCTTCCATTGTAAAAAAGAACAGATCCTTGATTTCAGGCTGTATTTCAAACTAAGGTCAACAGAATCTCTTGGAATGAATGTTGAGGAAGACAGGTTCACAAGGTACCAGATCAAATGTTTCCTGTAGAGAATCCTGAGATGGGGACTGGGAAATGAGAACCATTTACCTGTAGCAAACATGTGTGACATCACCATACTCAACTGCATAGTGAGGATGAAAGAAAGGGGTATTAGTACCTCTCCAATATTTTCGACCATGCTCCCTAAAGTGACCTTGTATATAATGTATGAGTCCTATCATTCGGCCTAATGCCAAATGTCAAGAACCACAGAATCAGATAATGGGCATTCTCCATCCACTGCAACCCTGAGGCAAAGTATACTTTTGGTCAGCTCAGGATTAAGTGTCAGAACATTCATTGAATGTATATTGCAAAGCAGCTAAATCTCTGATGTAGAGGAAATTATATTCACTTCATTGGGAAGATAACACAATTTTTGATACCTCTGATTGCCCACCAGTCTAAGCACCCAATGGTTTCATAATATTTTTTGCTAGTTTATTACAAAGGTTTTTGTTGTTATTTTTTATTCCAAAAATAATGTTTGTTACGGCAAATTTAGAAAAAGCAATGGGATGAACAATACTGTGTGATTACTACTGTTAACATTTTAATGATCCCTTTATTCTTTCATTTATATATTCATCCGTCTTTTCTGTATTCCACAAGATGCTCTAAGCCCTATGAATATATCTGTGGACAAACTATATAAAGATCATATAGTCAAGACAGCAATCTAGTGGTACAAGAGGGCAGACGATAATGAAACACCTAAGTTTTATGAAAAAGACAAACCTGATTAATGGGACTAAGGCCTGGAGAGGGAGCACTATTTTACATTTGATGGTAAGGCAAGACCCTACCAAAGAGGGAGCAAAGGAGCTAATATCTGAATGAGCCGGAGCTCAACTTGACATTCTGGGGAATCAAAATCCAGATGGGGGGCTGGCAATGCACAAGGCCTAAGATGGGAATAAACTTGGCAGGTTTGAAGAATGAAAGGAGATTATTTGGATGAGTATGATTGAAGATGGGGGACTGATGATAACAGAGGTAGCAGAAGTAATTAGGGCTAAGCCTAAGATGCCTGCATTCGCCAATGTGGGAGCCACTGGCCAAATGGATCTACTGAGCACATGAAATCAAGCTAGTCTGAATCAGAATCTGAATGGAAATACACATTGAAGGTGAATATCTAGTGCAGAAAAATAATATATCTCGTTAATAATTTTTTATATCGATTATATGTTGAATTGACGATTTTGGACATATTGGATTAAATGAAATATATTTTACCATTAAATACTTGTTAACTTTTACTATTAAATTACTTTTTCTAAGTGAAATAATATGGTATTTGTCTTTCTCAGTCTGACTTATTTCACTTAACATAATACCCTCTAGGTCACAAATGGCAAGATCTTATCCTTTATGTATCTTCTTTTAAAGTTTATTAATTTGGGGTGCCTAGGTGGCTCAGTTGGTTAAGCAACTGCCTTCGGCTCAGGTCATGATCCCGGAGTCCCAGGACTGAGCCCCACATCAGGTGCCCTGCTCGGCGGGAAGCCTGCTTCTCTCTCACTCCCCCTGCTTGTGTTCCCTCTCTAGCTGTGTTTCTCTCTGTCAAATAAATAAAATCTTTAAAAAAAAAAGTTTATTAATTTAATGTGGTAACAATGAAGGTATAACTGAAGTGGATAGAACAGTAAATGTGAGGTGATAAAATTAGAAAAGAAAATTTCAAAAAAATGTATTGTGAAGATAAGCAGACAAAAGGAAATAGTAGCTTGAGAAAGACGTGATCTCTGTCCTTTTTCTAATGTTATGACCTATTAGGGCTTATCTATGTGCTAAGAGGAGTTATTCAATAAAGTAAGAGAAAATGATGTGGTAGAGAGAGGGAATGATTATAGACACAAGGGTCTTGAATAAATTAGTCAGAGTAGGATCCAGATCTCAAAGGCAGGATTCGCTTTGGATAAGACCAGGAAGTTTCTTCCATTGTCTCTGAAGAAAAAACAGAGTAGATGAGTAGAGATAAAGGTGGGACTCTCTCTCCCTCCCTCTCTTCTCCCTTCATGTGTGTATGTTTACAAACCTTGTATCATTTCAAACTTCTCAATCTGTAATATTTGTAGACATTTGTAGACACAGTTTTGAGTTGTGTCTACATAGATCCCTGTGTTCTAGCTTCAAATGTCAATGCAGAAAACTCTCATTATACAAAGCAGGTATACATATGTCCCTTTAGCAGTGATCCTTTGTATAGCACCTTTGTATAGTCATTTTATTCTAGGAACTTTTATGATATGATATTTAAAAGTCTCCTAAAGGGGCGCTTGGGTGGCTCAGTTGGTTAAGCGACTGCCTTCGGCTCAGGTCATGATCCTGGAGACCCAGGATTGAGTCCCACATCGGGCTCCCTGCTCAGCAGGAAGCCTGCTTCTCCCTCTCTCACTCCCCCTGCTTGTGTTCCCTCTCTGGCTGTGTTTCCCTCTGTCAAATAAATAAAATCTAAAAAAAAAAAAAAAAAAGTCTCCTAAAAATATGACTTGGTTGAGTCCTTTGTTTAATTCATTATTCTGAAGTCTCAATGATTCCCTGCAATCTGAAGACTGATATCCTTCACTTGGGGGAATCTTCTGTATTATTTCTTTGATAATTTCCTCCTCTCCAATGTTTATTATCTCTCATTTTGGAATCTTTATTACTTGGATATACCATGGATTCTTCCCCAAATGGTCACAACTTTATTTCTTATTATCCTTTCAATTGCCTGTGTGTTCTATTTTCTAGTAGTTTTCCTTGACTTTAACACCAAAAACATTTTTGCTCTTAAAAAACAAAATTTCTATGACATTTTAAATTTTCTAGAGCTCTTATTTTGATCTCCATTCCTTCCTTACAGCATTTGGTTCTTCCTCAATCTTATCTTATGTCTCTGAGTGTATTAATTACTATTTGTTTGACATTTTCTTTGCTTTCAATACTGTTCCTGTTCCTTCTGAGCTCCTTAGGTATTATTTTCTTGTTGGCCTCTCCTTTTCATGTTGGAGATTTCTCTCAAAAGCATGGAGATGCTTAGCTATCTGTTCATAGTAAAAAAGCTTTTAAGCTTTTAAGGTCTATATAAATAGCAGAATATACCGACTAACAAGATTCACTGTAAAATCCAGTAGGTTTGGGAGAACAATACATGGCAAGATCTAGGTCTTCCCTCTGGAATGGTTCAGTTTATCTAGAGAAGCAGCCTTCACAATCTTGATCTTGGGCAAACACCTGATGGCTGGTGTTCTGTAGCCAGGTAGAAGGGAGAGGCTGGGAGGAAGGTGGCAACTCCTCCTCATATAGTTGGTACAGGGACCTCCAGCAAACAGCCTTCTTTTAATCTTGCACCTCACTCTACATTTTTCTGTACCTGATTTTCTTAATGTAAGCCTCTCTCATTCAGTTTCTCCGGAGAGCATGCTTCCCATTCCTAGGCAGCCTAGAAGCTGTACTTGCCTCACAATGCCAGGTAGAGGTGAGAGCTGGAAATCTAGCTGCATCTTCTGTAAAATTCCAAACTGCCGGAAGTTTACAGCCGATCTCCAACAAGCCCTTTTATGGTCATGGTGCCACAGCTTCCTCTTTCTAGTATTCAAAGAACAAACCAGCTTCCTTCTCACTGTTAACGCACTTGTAGACTTATACATAACTCATCTCTCTCTGCTTTTTTAACAAAAATATTTTATTTTTTAGAAATCTCCACACCCAGCATAGGGATCAAACTTACAACTCTGAGATGAAGAGTTGCATGCTTCACTGACAGAGTGAGCCAGGCATTCCTCATCTCCATTTGGATAAATAATTAAATTTCTACTCTTTCTTTCCCTCTTCACGTTTTAATTCAGAATTACAAATTGCTCCTAATTTAATAAGAGATGAAGTCAGTGTTTCTGCTTATGGGCAGAGGAAGTAATTTTCCTAAATTTCCATCTGATACCAGTAACTATTTAAATTAAACATTAACAATAAAGTTGACTTTTTAGCCAAGATTCTTGAAAATATTGTCTTTCAGAAAATCTGTATTAGTGGCAATATACCCCCATATCCATGCTGTGTACTAGATTTGTTCTAAATATTAATCAGAGTAGTATGTAAAAAAGAGCATCCTGCTTGAATCTGTGTACTTAAAACCCAGAAGTGTTATTTAAGCTTTTTTTTATTTTTTAATTTTTATTATTATTTTTTAATTTGACAGAGAAACACAGCTAGAGAGGAAACACAAGCAGGTGGAGTGAGAGAGGGAGAAGCAGGCATCCTGTTGAGTAGGAAGCCCAATACAGAGCTCAATCCCGAGACTCCATGATCAAGACATGAGCAGAAGGCAGATGCCTAACAACTGAGCCACCCAGGTGCCCCAGAAGTGTTATTATTGTCTGAAAAAAAAGGAGAAAGAGGAGGAGAATGAGAGGAAAAAAAGAGGAAAAAAAAGAAAGAAAAGAAAAGAGAAAAGAGAAGAGAAAAGAAGAGAAGAGAAGAGAAAAGAAAAAAGAAAAAAAGAAAGGAAGAAAGAAACAGAAGGAAATCTTCAGAGCCAAAGAGGAAAGCAACTAATTCTGCTTTCCTGGTGAAACAGGGAGAACTTCATAAAGGAACTGATATTTTTACGTGTATATTGAAAGATCTGCCTACCATTTTAAAAAGTGTTTAAAGAGGGGAATTATATATCACAGAGAGTGGAAGCAAAACGGAGACCAACGTGTTCAAAGAAAAATGAAATCCTTTGGAGAACAAAAATGAGATAATGTATGAGATTTGGGGAAAAGTTTAAAGTTTACATAAACTCAAAGAAGCATTATATTTATAGGTACTGATTCTACCTTCTGCTCCGAGTTTTGCACCTTCTCAATGAATAGCATGCATGCCTAAACTTCTAGTTTATAAGAACCCACAAATCCACTTCAGGAGAGCCCCAAAAGATTCAATTCCAATTTCACAAGGATTATTACTTAATAGAGAACTCATAAAACATCTTTTGTTTATTTTTTCACAGCTAAGACTGAGGCTACAGTCGATGGTTCTGATGCATTGTGCAAACTTCCCTGAACACAGGTGATTTCTGCCCACCAGTGGTGGACAGTTCCAAATACATGGCCGGTGCCCCAAATCTTGAATGCCCCTCTGCTTTGCTGCTTCTAGGCCTTTTTCTAAACCACAGGATGCCACTCACCTACAAGCTGATCCAACTTGAAAAGGTAGGGGAAATAATCCCTTGAGAACAATCTTCCACCAGTGGAAGACAGGAGTCTTGGTAAACACCCCAGTTTTCCTATCTTGTGTGGAGACAACGTAAGGCAGTGTCCATAGTGGGATTGAGCTTCATTTAGTCACAGTGGTAACTGAATCATCAAAACTCACAGCTGGCTCCTCTACCCTCTTTTTCTCTCATTTTACCCAATCTTTAATTCTGCTCCTTGAAATTTCTCCTAGAATAATTTACCTACACCCCTTTCTTCTCTCAGGTTGTACCTTTGCAAAAATTCAAATAAAACATATACTTAACTAATTATGTGCCCTTAATAATTACATTTTTTTTAAAGTAGGCTCCATGCCCAGTATGGGGTCCAACGTGGGGCTTGAATTGATGAACATGAGATCAAGACCTGAACCGAGATCAAGAGTCAGACCTGCTCAAACGACTAAGCCACCCAGGCACCCCTATTTATTTATTTTTATTAACTCCACATAATTTGCAGCATCCAGCCTCTTCTCTTTACCTTAAAAACTTAAGAATTAGAAATTATTTTTTTAAATTTCTTGGCACTGATTACTTATATTTAGAACACTCACCAGTGTTACACAAAGGAACACTGAACTAAGAACCAGAAAACCCATATTTTAGTCTTCGATTTTGTAGTACCTAGTGGTGAAACTACATGAAAGCAACTGTATCTCTAAAACCCTAGTTTCCCAATTTATTAAAATGCAGGACATGATGTAGAATGTTATTCCTAGGCACTGATTTTATGATTCCATGAAATTATAGAGGCAGGCCTGCTGTGGTTGAAGCTGTCTATCAGACATGTTGCCAGGTGGTCAGTTGGTCATGCTTTGGTCATGGTCACCTGCAGCGGTGGCCATTCCTGAAGCAACTTCTCCCCAGCATCCAATCCAAATCTGTCCGTTGCTTGAATAGTTCCTAATGTCTCTACAGCCTACAGCTCCAAATATATATGATATTCGATTTGTGTAATAACAGCAAATCCCAGGTTCTTCTCTTGTCTTATACAACCCTCTTGGGTAACACACATGAATATAAGTGACCCTTTGGTTAAAGCTTCAAGACAAAAGGGACAGGGACACCCAGTGGTGGAGTGGAGCTGAGAGACAGAAAGGCTTCATTGCATTTTGGGAACCATCTCATGGAGCTGGTTGCCAATTCAGCTACACTGAAGGCTGGCTCTGACAGAAGGCATTAAAAGGAGAAAGTAAAATAGTTCCTTTGTTCTGAGCCTACAAATGCTGAAAGGAAATTCTTGCTCACAGCAGGTGATTAAACAAGCTTTATTAGAAGCCATTACATGGAGTCACTGACTGACGCTGCTTTGTTGCAATAAAATGGTTCATTTTCCCATTTCTCATTCTTTAACTTTCAAATGGTATTAATTAGATTTATCAGCAATTTGGTAACTCCAAACAGGCTGCCAGAGTCTTACAAGAACAATTTTACAACCTGTTCTCTTAAAGCAGTAGTGTAAACTTATCCAGCAAATTCCCCCTAAGACAGAGGAGGATGGATTTATGTCTGGGAGGAAGGGGATGGCAGTGTAGCTCAAAGCATGTAACCACAAGCATGAAATGTCTCCAAAATCTTCTCCTTTTCTTTAGAAGTTCATATGAATTTCCATAGCACTCAGTAGTAAATCTCAACTTATGTTAATTTCTACATAATGTATGGAATTATTTACCGATTACACTACCCCATCACAACATCTAAGAGAGAATAATGTAATTTGGGTTTTATGTTTTATTCTTGCACTCCTCATCTTTTTTACAAGGATAAAACAGAAATGTTTCTCTTTCTTCCAATGATGCCTTTAAACCATTCCTGTATCATATATTCAACCTAGGAGAAAGCCTTCCCCATTCATTATGAAGCCTATATTTGTGCATCTGAAATACTATACCATGTATAAATATGAATTCAAATGTCAACTCTATTGTCCTTGCAAGAGAAACACAAGCATCAAAATTCACTGCCTAGGGGCACCTGGGTGGCTCAGAGGGTTTAAGCCTGCCTTCAGCTCAGGTCGTGATCTCAGGGTCCTGGGATCAAGTCCCACATTGGGCTCTCTTGCCAGTGGGGAGCCTGCTTCCCCTTCTTTCTCTGCCTGCCTTTCTGCCTATTTGTGATCTTCTCTGTCAAATAAATAAATAAAATCTCTTACAAAATTTTAAAAAGTCACTGCCTATCAAATAAAACTAAAAAAAGGGGGGGTTGGGGATGGGAAATTATGGTCTTTGTGTCTTCAGACTTTAGAACTCCTAGTGGAAACACGATAGCTTTCTTTGCACCAGCTGAACAAGCCCCAGAATTCCTTTCTGCTGCTGGCATCTGACCTACCACAATAGGCAGAGGCAGGTTCAAAGTGAGCACACAAATGTGCAACAGAAACATTCACTGCTCTCCCTATATTCCTATACTCCCTTGAACCTCACAGACTCATCCTTTTACTCTCTTTTTCTTCCTTTTATTTTACAAGCTCATCACTGTCTGCTTTAGAGGTTTTTTTTGTTTGTTTGTTTTTAAGATTTTAATTCTTTTAAATTAATCTCTACCCCCACCCCGGGCTTGAACTCACAACCCAGAGATCAAGAGTCACGTGCTCTATGGAGTGAGTCAGTCAGCCACCCCACATTTTTGTAATTTTGTTTCCACCCCATATTTTCCCTCTATGGTAAATGCCACTGTTTGTGTGCATTGAAGAAACACAGAGATATTCTTCCTCTTTCCCTGTTAGTCACTCACTTTGAATTCAGTATTAATAAGGTCATTACATTTCTTTGCCTAATCAATTATTACTCTGCTACACATAAATTCAGTGAGTTTGATGGCAAAAATCTGCCAAGCACTTTGGATCTCACAGAAGGGAAACTTCTATATAAATGTCTGTTGTGATTTCTATTAGATGAAGACACTTTAAGGTATGTTTTATTGGCCCATTAATAAGTGACTGGAGTGGTAAAGATATCTGGCTAGAAGCCCTATTTTTCTTTGCAAGCGCAAAAGATGTGGGTTAATGGAGCCATTAAATATACTTTTATATCCCAGGGTGGTAATATTATTGAGGAAAAGTAAGCGAACTACTAAAAAGGA
This sequence comes from Spilogale gracilis, assembly GCA_004023965.1. NCBI lineage: Eukaryota > Metazoa > Chordata > Mammalia > Carnivora > Mephitidae > Spilogale > Spilogale gracilis. Next base: position 62,912 of record PITA01008648.1, on the reverse strand, counting down.
AAAGACAACTGTAAATACAGGGCAAGAACTAGAGGTTGAACTTCTGTAAGTGATAAGGAAATATATGACAGAATTTCAAGCAGCTGGCAATTTATAGGGCACCAAGACTGATATCTTTCTATCTTTTCTTGCCAAAGAGGTATCTTATTTTACTGAGGCAAAAGAAATATAAAGTGGAGAAATAGTCCAACAAAAGAAGCAGACAATAGTGCAGTTCAGGTCATATGCAGGAACAGAGGTCACAAAGCATTTTAAAGAATGTTAGCAGTTCCCGCATTATCAGCTGCGGATATAGTAAGACTGTTCTGAAGATACAGAAGACGAGGGTTTGTAAAATTAAGTGTGAGTGCTGAGAACACCATCAGTGCAGGGCCAAGAATTGGTCATCTTTGCATCTTTAGGACAGAGCACAACTGCGCCCTGTAGTGACTGCTCAGTAATGGGTCATATGCCCATATTAGTGTACCCATGCATGGTGACAACGGTAATAAAGGTGATAGAATGAGTGGACTTATTGGGCAGTTTCTTCACTAAGCTAAGTGAAGAAGAGAGATCAGGGGAAGATTTACTCATCCTGATGTCAGTATCACATACTCCCAGAACTGTCACCTTCTCCTTTGCTTTTCTCCTTTTTCCTACGCAGTCTGTTTCTGAGACATCTAGTCTCCCCCCGTATCTGCCACCCTGATGCAGTCTGATGCTTCCAGCATCCGGCCTCAGTGCATTTGTTATGATGATCTAACTCCTTAGCTCCTACACCCTGGAAGCTGAGGGTTCCTACAAATAGCTGAGACCTCAGAGGAACTTGCAAAAATTTCACTTAATTTTTTTCAGTTTCTTCTCTCAGCTGCCTTAATGACTTTTCCAAAGATCTCTCTATTCTTTACTACTTTCCTTATACTCTCTATTCAAACTCCATCTTCCACACTACCAGGGACAATTTATCCCCTAATTCATAAGTTCTACTTGGTTTACCCATTATGCATGAGCCCTTACCATATTCGTCCCCACCAATTACACACTCTGTGTGTGTGTGTGTGTGTGCGCGCACGCACATGCGCATGTAAATCTTGGCCTGAAGTCAGTTTCAGGGAAGTTTTGTATCCAAAGGAAACACAGTTTTTATTTCAAAACCATTGAAGAGTAATGGAAGTCTGTACTGAATTCCCCAGAGGAAGCCTTAGTAGGGTTATATAAATAGGAAGATGTCCTAAGACTTTTCTAAACTTCTACTAATCACTACAGCTACTGCAACAACATCTCTTATGTGTGATTCTTGGAACAAACAAAAACAAAACCAAAAACAAAAAATTGCTTGTGCCTTCCTCACCCAGAGGAAGTACCATGTCTTTCCTTATGGATCTCAATTTTACTTGTGGAGATCTCTTCCAATCCGACACAACAAATGTTCTCCATGGCAAATCATAGTGTACACAAATACTCCTTCTTAGAATGGAATGAAAATCATGAGATGCTCTCTAAGTATTTGTGCTTCTTTATCCATGCTTGTTTTTGCCTTTTCTCCTCTTGTTGTAGAAGATAGTTATGCTAGCTCCTTTCAACTAACCCTGCTATTTATTCCTTTGATCACATGCCTTTCTGTCTCCAAGACATTATCCATCAGGACTTCTGTCTTCTACCTCTATAAACAGAATATATTTTTAAAACCCTCTAAATTCAGTAATGAGAAAAAAAATGTTTTAAATGGGCAAAAGAATGAACTGACATTTCCCCAAAGAGGTACCAGTAACCAACAAGCACATGAAAAGATGCTCAATATTAATAAGCAACAGGGAAAAGCAAATTAAGAATGCTATAAAATATCACTATGCAGCCGTTTGGCTGAAAATGAAAAGAATGACCACATCAAGTGTTGGTAAGGATGGGGAGGAACTGGAACTCTCACATGTTACAAGTATGGTAACATAAAATGGTACAGTTTGGTAGTTTTAAAAATACGAACATGTAAATAAAAATGAAGAAACAAATAAAATAAAATGCAAACATGTACTTTCTGCATGACCAAACCATTCAACACCTGGATATGTATCCTAGAGAAATGAAAGTATATCTCCAAAGATCCGTACAGAAATGTTCATAGAATCTATACATATAATAGTCCAAACCCAAATGGCCATTAATAGGTAAGTAGATAAACAAACTGTGATACTCAGCACCACATAAAAAGAAATTAATGACTTAAAACAACTACAGCATGATTAAAACCCACAATACCATGCTGAATGAAAGACGCCAGACCAAAAAGAGAGTATGTAATGGCTGAGTCCATTCACACACAATTTGAGAAAATGAAGACTAATCTATAGTTTCAAAAAGAAAATCAGCAGTTGTTTGGGGGTTACACAGGGTGAAAAACAAGGATAGCAGAGTGTGTGTGTGTGTGTGTGTATCACTTCTGTGTTTTTTCTTTACTCTCACACTGCTACCACACTCACAACACTTTTGATTCCAGTGCTGTGGGGTTTTCCACACATAATGCAACTGTGCAGCACTAGCTGGATGCCTCATATATCAGTGCAGTCCTGGCACTATCTATCTGGAGCTAGCATCAGATCCCACAGGTTAAGGCTTCAATTCCATAAGACTTCCCCCACTTTAGATGCCAATATCGAGTCCCAGGGTGTCACCTCTAATTCTGACCAGCAGGCTCTAAGTGGGGGTTCTTTTTTTTTTTTTTAAAGATTTTATTTATTTGACAGAGCGAAACACAGCCAGAAAGGGAACACAAGCAGGGGGAGAGAGGGAGAAGCAGGCTTCCCGCAGAGCAGGGAGCCCGATGTGGGACTCGATCCCAGGTCTCCAGGATCATGACCTGAGCTGAAGGCAGTTGCTTAACCAATTGAGCCACCCAGGCGCCCCTAAGAGGGGGTTCTTATGGCCTCTCTTTAGACCCAGTAATTTTCTAGAATGGCCCACAGAAGTCAAGGAAATGCTCAGTTACATTCATGGTTTATTATAAAGGATATAATAAAGGATACAGATAGATAGGATACAGCCAAATAAATGCACAGGGTAAGGTATATGGGAAAAGACATGGAGCTCCCATGCTCTTTCTCTGGGCCACACTCCCAACACCTCCGTGTCTGTTCACCAATCCTAGGAGCTGTGCAAACCCCTTACTATAGGGTTTCAAGGGAGGCTTCATCATGCAGGCACAATTGACTATTAGCTTCATTTTCTGCTCTCTCCTCTCTAGAGAATGGGGATGGAGTGATAAGGAAAGTCCTAAGCTTCTGAACATGACTTGGTCTTCCCAGTGTTAAGCCCCCAGAGCCTACCATGAGTTGCCTCATTACAACCAAAGACTCTTGTTACCCAGGACATTCTAAGGGAGCTAGGAGCTCTGTGGCAGGAACCCAGGTCAAAGACTAAATATTAGAACAAAGATGCTCCTACTGCTTTTATTACTTAGGAAATTGAAAGGTTTAGGGGCTCTGCTCCAGGAACCAGGGGCAGAGACCACTATATACATTTTTTCTATTATCTGATTAAACACACACACACATACACATCAAAATTTATCAAAACTGTTCTTCAATATGTAAATTTACTGTCAGTTATACTTCAGTAAATATGGAAATTTTCATACACATGCTTTTCCATTTTTAACCTCTTAAAATTTGATTTCTAACCTTATCACTTTAGAGAAACAGCTTCAATAAGATCTTCATTAATATTTGAATTGCTATCTATCTAGATCTATATATTTTAAATCTTCCCAGACCTCTCCAGTGCATGTGATTAATGACGATAATTCTGACTTCCTGAATTCCTTTAACTCTGCTCTCATGTCCCTGCAGGTTTCTGGTTTTTCTTGTGTATATACTCCCCCTTTCTCTTCCAATTTCTGAACTGTAACTGATTCCCAGGATTTCAATGACACTTCACCTCAATCTCAATATTATCCCTGAATATTCTCATTGATCTATTTGTCTCAAAGATGGAAGTGGCCCACATTTACATCCCTAAGATGAGAACTACACTAAACATCAAAGTGTCATTTCCAAATGCTCGATGGTCATCTCCACTTTCATTCCCCATAAAAAAGTAAACACAACAAAGGAAACACTGAAATCATCTTCACTCTTAAAGCCATTTTCTGGAACTAATGTTTTTTTTAAAAAATATCATTGCCCACTTATCTCCCAGGAATCACTCTTGAGTTATCCTCTGAAGTCGCTTTCTCATCATTTCTTGCTTATGTTAACTGAAACAGCCTCCTAAGCAACCCCTCTGCTTCTAGTCAATTCCCCATTGAGCCCATGCTTGACACAAAGGCTGCCATTTTTGTTCTTAGCTGAAAACCCTTCTGGGGTACTTTTTAAACCACAAAAAGAAATGCAAACACCTTATCCTGGTAATCAAGACAAAATCTTCAAAGATCTGGGTGTATCTACCTTGTTAGCAAACATATACACTTCCTTCTGCCACAAACACTCTGCTCTGCTGATATCAGCTTTTAGTTCTATACACACACACGTTACATATCACTACCATGTCACTATTACCATATCTCTCCTGCATCAAATGCTCTTTCTTACTCTATTTTTCTGGATAGCTGCTGCTAAGATTTAGAACAGATTATTCTAAATTACTGAGATTATTTATTTACTTATTTACTTACTTGCTGACTTATATATCAGAAGACCAAGCTGGTTATAGAATTTTGGAGTTGGTAGAAAGGAAAAAGTAAAAAATAAAAAAGACTGATAAAAGAAAAATTAGTCAAAATGTTGGTAAAGACTTAATATCTAAATGTCCTTCATAACAACTTAAAGATATACCAAGCTTAAAGGAAGTTAAATAACTTTATTTTTTTTAAGATTTTATTTATTTATTTGACACAGAGAGAGAGAGGGAGATCATAAGTAGGCAGAGAGAGAGGAGAAAACAGGTTCCCTGCTGAGCAGAGAGCCCGATGCGGGTCTCGATCCCAGGACCCTGAGATCATGACCTGAGCTGAAGGCAGAGGCTTTAACCCACTGAGCCACCCAGGAGCCTAGTTAAAGAATTTTAAAGAAAAGATGTGGGCTGAGTTGTAATGCCAATAGTACTTATAAATCCTGAAGCCATTTGCCTTCACTGAGCTTTGAGAGTTTAGAGATAAGGAATTGACCTCATGGGTCTGTGTACTTTGTGTTATCTTTGCTTTGAAGGAAGCTTAATTCCTGTACTCACAAAAAGCAAAACAACTATATGTAGCCATATAAACTTACTAAAAGATACACCTGCTATAAAGCATACCTAGCCTTTTGCAGAAGGTACAAAGATGGAGCTAAAAAACAATGAACTAATAAGTTTTAAAAGTCAAATTGCTAATACACCTGAAACTTGCATAACACTGTATGTTAGCTAGAATTAAAATAAAAACTTAAAACTTAAAATAAGAATAAAATAGAACTAGAGGTAACGCTTCAAAATGTTATACATTAGTCTTTAGAGCAAAGGGAAACTGTAGTAGAGATTATTAGCCTTTTTATCTGATATCTACTTACCCTTTCTTATTCACAAAACTTCAAATTATATTCTGACAAAGGACCACATTTCATAGCCTCTTTTGCAAAAGGAGATGCCACTGGGCTATAAAGGGGTAGATGGATCTTTTTGACCATACAGGAGGCACTCCCAGAATAGAGATTATCCTTCATCCTCTCTTCTTACCATGTCCTCCTTTTTACCCGCTTCCAGCACAGGCATTATTATAGGAACTCCAGCAGCTGTTGTAGACCAGGAAGAGCTCTTGACATTCCCTACAAATTTCTGGTGCAGCATGCCTTCGTGGGGGGCTGCTGTGTTACCATACTTTTAGATTATTTTTAGGGTGGGCTAAATAAACCTCCACATTGTCTAATGTTGAGTTTAGTTTGAGATTTTATTTCCTATATATTAAATTGAATCTTAAAAGCACCCATATAGGAAGAGGACAATGAGTTCAGGTAAGAGTCAAGAAATGCATCTGACCACTAGAGAGTCAGACATCACTGTCCCTGACAAGTACTGACACAACTTCGTTTCTAGCCTCCTCTTTGCAATTATAACTCATTTAAAATGTCCTTAGACTTGTTTAACACGTAGCCTTCAAATGCAACTCTCCATATTGACATCCATAGCAATCAAGCCAACTTTTCCACGGAGAACTAAAAATTATGGGTAATAATAATAATAATAACAACAACAACAAAAGGCATTAAACTGCTCTCAACACAATCTAGATTCAGGGACCAGTTCTCCAGAAGGGAAAAAAGCACATTTGGGTGAGCCTGACAGATCATGACTTTTTTTTTTTTTTTTTTTGAGACATTCCTTTCCCTGAGCCAAGGGGCTGATGTTGGTAGACAAACTTGGGAGTTTCCCATGTGAAATTTTAAACTGGCCTGAATACAGAGAGAACAAGGAGAGTCCAAAGAGAGACAGAGCACTCCAGACTGGTAGGTGGGCAGTTTTAATAAGCAAGAGTATTTACCTATGAGACTTGTCCTGGGTGGCCACAAGCCAGTAAATCTCTGTACCCACGTGCCAGAATCTTAAAGATTTATGTAGAGGCCTTCACAGACTTTTGTCACAAATATACTGTCCTGATGGTCTCAACCATACTTGATTTGCTTAAGACTACATCCTTGAATTGGCTCTAGTTATGGGTGCATAAATTTGTGTTTCATGTTGCTTTACTTAAGTACAACTATCCCATCACCAGAATATCATTATTTGTAGGCAGAAATCATCACTGTGTGATTGGGGGATGCGAGGGGTGATGGAAAACTAAACACGAATCCAACATCTGCCATCTAGTCGCCTCTCACGCTTAACAAGATATTTATGCCTATGTGAGCCTGTTTTCCCCTCTAGAAAAGGAGTTTCATCAAGAGATTACAATAACAGAAATAAAAATATTTAATGTATTCAGATGCTATATGAAGTGTGATGCACACTATCGTCACATTATTTGCAGAAATGAGCAAAAAAACCAGGGCACCAGGAAAACTAGGGTCTTGCAAAAGAGGCGGCGCTCTAGAGAGCGGGAGAACAAGAGCCACAGGAGCTGCCCACTAAGAGGAACCCGATGGAAAGGGAGTGCAGAGATGGTGAGATGGTGCCTGCTAAAAAAAAAAAAAAAAAAAAAAAAAAAAGGTGGGGGGGCGGAGGCGGGATGTGCTCTGGCTTGAGGGAGGCCTCAGAGGGCAGGAAGATGGTTCTCCCGAGCTTTGCCATGGTGGGTCTCCCAGCACCAGCTACCGTTCAGGCCAACGCTTGCCTCAAAATTACCAAGTGAGTCCCTTTCTCATGAAGTCTGGGCACTTTGCAAAGGGCAGCTGCTGCGCTGGGCCCCAGGCTGGGCGAGTCTGCATGCGGAGGCTGGAGGGGCGGTTTCTCAGGCTACAACAGGGCCCTGCGGCCCCTTTGGTCGGCAAAGCCACGCTTTGGGGACCTCATCCTTCAAGTCTTAAACTTGGGGTACTCCCAGAGAAAGAGGAACCCTTGGTTCCCCAGCGAGACGCTTCAAGGTTTGAATTACCTCCCCCTTTGTGGGTCCGTGCAGGGGCCGACGCTTGTGGGGACGCAGTCTCTGCTTTTCCTACCTGCGACCGCGTGCTTTCTCTCCGGTTTGCTGTCGCGCGGGGGCTGCTCCGCCAGTTTTAAGGTTTTTCCGGGAAGAAATGGTTGGGTATGTAACTGAATTCGGTGGTTCTGTGGGAGGAAGTGAGCTTGGGCTCTGCCTGCGTCGCCATCTTGAGCTGAACCACCTGGAGCTTCTGTTCCGGAGCGAGGGGAAAGGCCCAGCGGAAATCATCTGTGTGACCCACGCCTCCAGTGCCTCCTCTTAACTTTGCAGCCTTGTGTTGGTTGCTGTTGATAGCTGGAAATGTAGTTTTATATATTTTGTCCATATTTTTAGTTATTTTATGGTAGAAGGGGAAGTGCGCTATCTTGCCCATAACCAAAGTGTTGTTTGTTTGTTTGTTTGTTTTTTAAGATTTTATCTATTTTAGAGAGAATGAGCAGGGAGAGAGGGGGAGGAGCAGAGGGAGAGGGAAAAGCAGGCTGCACGCTGATCAGGGAGCAGACATGGGCCGATCCCTGGACTCTGGGATCATGACCTGAGCTGAGGTCCCACCATTAATTAGTTGAGCCACTCAGCCCCCCACCAAGTCTTACTTAATAGTTGAATATGTGAATAAGTCTTATGCTTATCCTCTGTGTGTGTTTATTTTTAAGTAGGCTTCAGACCCAAGTGGGGCTTGAAATCCCAACCCTGAGATCAAGAGTCTCATCCTCTCTGCCTACTGAACCAGCCAGGCACCCCATCTTGTGCTGCTTTTTTTCCCCCCTTAAACCAACCTAAAAGGTAAGATTTCAAAATATTTTATCTCTAGTTTGTGTTGTTTGTTTCAGATCAACATCTAAAGTAAAGAACTCTTTGGGTTTGACTCCTAGTATCATAAATTATCACTGTGCCTAATTTAATTCTCAAATCTAATAAGCATCCCTTATATATCACTTTTGTATTTCCCTCATACATATGTAATTTGGTAAATTTGCTGAACAATAGGGTACCAAGCACAAAACCAAGCATTACTCTGCTCTAGCATAAATATACTTATCAAGACACATAGGGTAGCTCTGTCCAAACTGTTAAGTTTCAGTTTGTTCAATGTTGATATACAATTTACACTTACCTATCCATAAAAATAATGGGAAAGTTAGCTGGAACTGGGAAATGCCACATGTATGAATTCAATGAAGAAAGTAAAATGAAGCAAGTCTGGTAAATGAAAAATATTTTCATTAAATTGTAGTTATTTTGTTTTCAGACTAGTGGCAAATGCTTCATTTCATGATCTTCTCTAGAATATTGCCAGTAATCCATATGACATTTAATCAGTGGATAGATAAGAGAATCTACCTTAAAAAAAATGCAATATTTCGATATGCCCATTCTTCTATTATCAAAGGTGTTCCCATCCCCACAGGCAAATAACAATTCTATGTAATAATAGAAGATATTTTAAATTTGAATTTATCTTACTAGCTATGCAATGGACAATTTACCTAGTCTGTTCTTTTCCTTTATTAAATGGGAGTATAATACCTTTTTTTTTTAATGTTTGCTTTGAAGATTAGGGAAATATATTTCCATCTGAGAGGTATCCAGACAAATGGCTACTATATTAATAGTTATTATCATTCCAATATTCTGCATGTAATTTACCTGAGCTTGGGTGTTTGGATTTAAGTAGTCACGTGGTTTCTCACCAGATTTTTCCTATTGTGACCTTAATTTTCTCTAAGCAATGTCCGGTGTCTTCTCTTCTAAAGACTGTTCTACCTAGAAGAGAATACGTAGACTGACAATGGGATTTGTATACTTGTATTTCTCTCTTAACATGACTTATTTTCTCAAGGAAGAACTCTTTTCCTGTTTATTTTCTTGCCCCAAATAGATCAACGGAATCATTTAGCCTTTTCCCATATTATTGTTTCATTTCATATTATGCTCTAACTCCTTTTTTTTTTCCTTTTCAGCCCAGAGTTACCATTATTGTCTTTGTCCTTTCTTTTGGGATTCCCCTGTAATTTTTCCATACATGATCTTTTAAAAACCTTCAGAGCGCTGTGGTGTAGTCTTTTTGGTATCTCTGCAACTTTGGCGTCTTTCCACCTTTTTTCCTTATTTAGTTTGCTGGAAGAGTATATAGTAAGACATTACTCTTCCCTCCCTACTTCTTTCGTTTCCCTTTTCACTCCTTTCTCTCTTTGTAGCTTCTCATTCCTCTTGAGTTACATATAAAATTAAAAGCCCGGCTAGCAAAATCGTATCTTTTTTTTGATTCAAGAAAGCATGTGTGTGCGCGTGCGCACGCACGTGTGCGTCTTTTTAAATGGATGTTTCTTTTACTCCTAAGGTGTCAGCTTCTAGAGGAGGAAAAGCCACATCGTCTTCTCTCTATTACATTGTTCTCATGAAGAGACTCTCAGAAAAAAAAAAAAAAAACAAACCAAAACTAAGCAAATCAGGCTGCTCACTAAGGAAAGGTTCTCAACAGTGTCATTTATTGTAACTGAGCCGGGTTCTTTCAGCAATAAGTTGTGCCCAAGAATCCACCCCCTTTCAATCCTTCTAAGGAATCCAAGCAAAGCAATTTAGAAGAGAACACAGCAAAACTAAATGACCAACAAAAATCTGTCCTTGAAATACCAGGGACATGCAAGCTGGGGGCACGGGGGGCCTCAGCGAGCCAGCCTGGAGGCCTCCGCGCTCTCCCACGGCCGGGTTCCTTCACCCCCGGCCAGGCGCAGACTGCCAGCGGAGTCCGCACGCGGGAGCGGAGCGGGGCGCCAGCAAGGCAACTGGGCATGCTCAGAAGCCAGGCAGGTTTGGGTCTCCAGCAGGCTGCTAGTGCATTACACCCGTGCTCGCAGTACTGGGAGGAGGAGGAGGAGCGCGGGAGGAAGAGGAGGAGGAGCGGCGAGCAGTAGCCACGATCGCCACCACCAGGCAGAGGAAGAGTTCGTGAGGAGGAAAAAGACCCTCCTCCCACTTGGAGCGCCTGGTGTCTGCTTTTGGAAAAAGAGAATACAGGATAAAGGAGGAGAAGGAAAGAAGAAGGGGGGAAAAAGTGAGGAGGGAGAGAGAGAGGGGGGGAAAAAAAACAGACGTGAACAGTGAGGGCCGGCGCGTGCCGGGAGCCCGAGGCGCGGGGGCGGCGGTGCCGAGCCAAGAGCGCTGTCGCTTGGGCAGGTGCCGGGCCGCTGCCTGGAGGCGGCATGTGACGCGGCCGCAGCTGCCCGCGGGCGGAGCGCTCTCGGACCCGGGAGCGCACACCGCGGGGCAAGTCGGTGCCATCCGGATCCCCACGCTCCTGGTGAGTTCGCCGGCGCCAGCCTCGCTTCTGCAAAGACGCGCGATGAACCGAAGGGCGGCTCCGGGCACGGGCGTGCGGTCCTAGGACACTCGTTCCCTGAGCACCGAGCAGGAGGCGACTAAGGGACGGAGGACCGGGCGCCCCCCGCGTGCCGGGGAGGCGCGGGCGACCCGCCGCGGGACAGTCACCTGGAGCCCAGCGGCCAGGTAAAGACGGTGCTCGCCACCCGGGCGCTGGGTAAAGCGGGCGGCGGTAGCGGCTGACCTGGTTTCTTGCCTGATCGCATTGCGAAGGGAGGAAAAAGTTTTCGGCCCGGGTAGGAAATGTCTTTGCTTTGGGGAATTCAACGAGGGTACTGGCGAGGCTAGAGAGAACTGGTCTGTCGATTTGGGAGGGGTGGTGGAGGAAACTTGAACCTAGAGAGCGCGGTCGTGTGCTGAGTTGGAGCCTGGGACCGAGGGTAGGGAATGCGGGGTCACAGCAAGTGCGGGGAAAATGACGGGTATAACGTGAGCGGTGGCCCGGAAGGGGGGGGGCGCCCCACCCGGCTCTCCTCAGCTTGGATTCTGTCTCCGAAATGCCGGATCTGAGGCACGAAGTGTCCGGACCAGAGGAACTACTCTGCTTGGTGTGTGCTTGTATACGCGCGCGTGTGTGATATGCATGTATGGCTTCCCTCATATGATATCCTACCGCTTTTAAGAAGGCTAAGGGAGGCACCCGCCAATCCCGAAACGAGGTGGCTTCTTCGGATTGCATTTCAGAGAGTGCAAAGGCAAATTTGACACTTAGTGTAACACCTGGGCAAAGGTGGTTAGCCCGGGTGCGCATCTTCACTGATCCAGAGTGAGTCTACACTCGCAGAGCGCGACCATTGAGCCATTGAGCTGCACTGAATCTCCTCTCTGGAACCCTCCCCCAGAACAGCCTCCTATACAGCTAGGTTAATTTCTGCGCGTTTTTAAACGGTGTGTGTGTGTGGGGGGGGTTGACTCGAGCGGCAAGATTCACTTGTCTTCCTCGCGCTGTGCGTGTTGCAATTGTGATCCTGTTGGGTGTGCGTGTGTGTAACTCTCCTAGCACGCAGGTTGGAAGTGGTAGAGGAAGCAGGGGTTTGTGAGTTGCATCCATATGGACAGATTACAAGAATGCAAACATTCGTTGGTCTGCAAGTGTTGCGTGAACCTGTCTGATGGCTGTAAGGATTTGCTTTCCTCTGGCTGTGTTGCGATGTAAAAACGATGGCTCTTCTCAGGAGGTAAATGTATTTTATCCGAGCGTTTATGTTGTTAAGGACACTGGTTATGTCACTGTATGCCTTGCACAGACCTTTCATTTCTCTCTTGGCCTCTGAGTTACAACAAAACAGCTTCATCCCCCATTTTAGGGCTTTCTGGGTTACCATGTGAAAAATAATCTTTTTTAAAAAAAAATACTGTATTTGCTGATTATGTAGTCCCAAATAATTTCATATTGTGAGATCATTAAATTGCATGAAACATTCATCACTATTTCCTGTGTTTAAAACAATGCTCCTGTATTTACTTAAGAAAGAGACCCTGCCCAAGAATATATACTTAAGAAAGGGGAGAGCTGAACCTAGAAGAAATATGTGCATCTAGACAAGACTGTGGTAGTCATGTATTAATTTAAAAGAATTGAGGTCTTTCTGTTCCAAATGTGGTGGGATAGACATGGCGTTGGGTGCACCCTCTTGTTATGGGAGCCGGTATTGCGAAGAATACATAGATCATGCCTGCCTTTCCAGTGTACATTCAACATGACACAGACTAGTGGCTTAAATCATATACTCCTATCATTGAATAACCTATCTTGAGATTTTGTTTACATGGTTTATCTCCATTAGCTTAATGTATAATTAACTTTGTTGAGTTAGAAAGCGTGTTATTTTTAAATGGGTTTCCATATGGAAATAAAACTTTATCTTAAGTTACTAACTTAAAATTAATTACATTACAGGCCTGATTTACACTGTTTTTATAAGCTGGGGGGTGCTATAAGATTGAGTTTAATATGAAAATAGTCATATTGAAATGCCATTTATTTAAATAATAGCAAACATTTACTCAAATAGATGTGATATTTAAATAGGAAAATAAGATAAAAAGGTTTTGAAAAAGTCTTTGACAATGTATATCTTTTTACATGGAAAAGGATTCTAAGAATACAGTGCAATTTGGGGAAAGGGGAGATGTGTGTGGAATTGGTCAACATACAGAGAAAGACTGAGTGTTAAAAGGGTAGTTCTGCATTAAACCTACATTTAAACTTATTTAGGAAACTTTGGAGACATATAAGAATGCACATTACCTTATTTTTCTTTTGGGGGGAAAAAGGAAAATATCACTTCGAAAGTATTAGTTATTTCTAAAGGCACGCTGGAGTTCCTGAGGATGCACCCATTTTCTTTTCCTTATAAAGGCAAATGATTCACTTTCTTACAGAAAGTAAATATGTTGTTTAATCTACGGTGTGTAAAAGTGTGAACTTTCTTTTACTGGTATTTTAGCTTTTAATGGCAGGCAACCTGTTGAAAATGAACCTGGAAAAAAAAAAAGATAAAATTTACAAAACTGGAATTTCTTGAATCCACACTGGTAAATTTAATAGAAAGAAAATTAAATGATGTAATTAAAAGCAAAGTTCCCTTGTGTATTTGCAAGTTATACAGTAGTAATTTTGTTCATATTTTTACCTAAAATTTCCTCCATCATTTCCCAAGCCGACATACTGCTCTTGCCTAACAAAGTTGTTAACATTAGAAGAATTACTTGCCTTCTCCTAAATGGCCTGGACATTGTCAGTGTAACTATTAAGACACTGGGTCTTCTTTGCAATGCAGGGAAGTTTTTTTTTTTTATTTTTTTAAGGTTTTATTTATTTGACAGAGAGAAACACAGCCAGAGAGGGAACAGAAGCAACAAGCAGGGGGAGTGAGAGAGGGAGAAGCAGGCTTCCCACCGAGCAGGGAGCCCGATGTGGGACTCGATCCTGGGTCTCCGGGATCACGACCTGAGCCGAAGGCAGTCCCTTAACCAGCTGAGCCGCCCAGGCGCCCCTACAATGCAGCGAAGTTTATATTGAGAACAGCTGTGGTATAGTGGCACTTCAGATATGAAATGAATGAATCATGAATCATATAAACGTGGAGTCTCTGAGAGTCATGCAGAGAGATGCACCTGTCCTTCACTTGTGGAACCTAATTTTATATCATAATATATTGTGACCCATAACATTATCCTCACCTTGTGGTCCTCCAATAGTCAGCGAGTAACCGGAAATGTTTCATTTTATACAATATGTTTGTGAATTTAAAATATGGTTTTCTTACAGGAGAGCATCAAAAAGACATGGATCCAATAAAAAAAAAAAAATCAGGGGTGCCTGGGTGGCTCAGTTGGTTAAGCGACTGCCTTGGGCTCAGGTCATGATCCTGGAGATCCAGGATCAAGTCCCACATTGGGCTCCCTGCTCGGCGGGAAGCCTGCTTCTCTCTCTCTCACTCCCCCTGCTTGTGTTCCCTCTCTGGCTGTGTTTCTCTCTGTCAACTAAATAAAATCTTTAAAAAAAAAAAAATCAGTCAAATGCCTCTACCACGGTTATTAAAAAAAAAAAAAAAAAAAAGAGCCAGCTAATAAATTGTGCCTTATGCTTAATTCTTGAATGTGATGTTTCCCTAGGCAGTGAAATGTTCCACAAGACTTTTACCTATGAGTCTCATTTAGTCCAGTGGAATCCCTATCCTAGTTATCAGTCTTAACAGAACTTCGGGATAGAATTGCAGCTTCAGTGAAAAGTTTTGATTTTAGGGGAGAAAGAGATTTTCGGGAGAAAGAGATCGACTCATGAATTTGACAAGAGGCAAAGCCTGTCAAATTCAAAGTAAATTTCTCATGTCTCATGAACTCTATCTTTTCAATTAAGGAAGTGGTCCTTGTTCAGATCAAAAGTAGTCTCTGTCAATCCTAAATCAGTAGTCTTGACTCTCCTCCCTCCACCAGCACTCCACAGAAAGTCTGCACAGAGGCCAGAGCCACACCCCTGTTGTTCAATTGCATCTGGAGGGCTCCCTTTGACTTCTCCAGTCCCTAAAATGTGCCTATCAGGAGCAGTGTAAATCTGCATTAGCCTTGCCTTCAAGCGAGGAAATAGAGTTTTGTTGCCGTGGAACTATTGAAAATATTGAATCACAGTGGGCCTTATGAGAAAATTGCATTTCCTCCCCCAGCATTTCTTCCCGGTGCACGTTGCAGAGTGCTTTTGAGGGTCCAAAGCCATGACACGTATGAAAGTGACTTTTGAACAATCTAAAGCACTATTAAATGTGGCGCATGATTTAGACCCTTAATATGATTGGACGTGGAGCACGGAGAGCCAGAGTGGAGGTGTCCCTCTGGCTCAGTAGTTGGCTGCCTTGTGTTCCTTTTTGTCCACACGTTTTGGCAGCTGGTAGACTCCCCAGCCTCTGGCAGGCTCTCCCCTGCAGGCTGGCAATTCTGCTGCCCCACCTGTTGAAACTTCCTGCTCATCCACTCCTGAAGTACTCTGGCTGGCATGCACCTTCTTAGACTTTTCTCTGCTGAGGCTGCAGCTCCCCACACTGACACAGTCCTGGGATCCACTGGTGGTGACAGCAAGCCAACAGAAGGAGTATTTGAGCTACTGCCATCTTCTTCTCACCGATGGTACCAGCTCAGCCTGAAGCCAGCTAGAATATGACCACTTTGAGGAAAAGCAATGTTGAGAAAAAGTGGGTGAATAAGATTTGACAAGCAGTAGCTGGCAGGTGCATGGGGGCTTTGTGCTCTAGCCTGCGCAGCCCTGCGCTGCATGAGACCAGCAGGCTGGGCTTCCAGATTCTTCCACCAGTGAACTCCACAGAAGGGAGTGTGAGGTCGGTTCACCTGCCCTAACCCTAGTGAGCCCTAGTGTTTGTCATGCCCGGTTGGCCTCAGTTTCTCTTAACTCTTGTCATGTTTTCCGTTTCCTAGGCTAGAGTTGGCTTATGTTTGCATTTTTACGACTAAGGTCTCGCTTGGAAGGACTTTAGCAATGACCTTGCCGGTGAGCCTCACCCTCGCCAAGAACTTCTCTCCAGGTGCAAACTGCATTCTTTCTCTTCTCGGTCTCTGATGCAACCCCGACATGGACAGACCCCCTGGGCCTAAGGGATAGCCACCCTCCTGACAGTGTATCATTTCTGCCTGGAGACCTGTGCTGCCAAGTTCTACTTGAAAAATAAAATCTCCTTGTGTGTCATTGTTGGCAGGATCAAATCTCAGTTCTCCACACTCCTCCTGGCCACTGTAATTTGAGTTGCTGACTATCCACTACAGAATTAGTTCTTCATTAGGTCATTTGTTCTAGCCCAGCCCTAGCTTATTTCCTGTCCCCAGTGTTCCCTTGAAATCTGGCACACCAGCTGAGCCATGACATAGTCTACCTTCAGTCACCTCTACTGCAGGAAGTAGTGCTAGTATATAGACATCCTGGGTCAGGCAGGATATCCTCCAATTACTGCTGTTCGGATAAAATTCAGGTAGGATTAAGCCAAAGTAAAATACTACCAGCCTGTTTCAGAGAGGATGGGGCAACCAGATGTCTACTGCAGAGGACCGTGCATTTATGGTTATGAGGTGTTCTTCTGCTAAAACCTTCTAATTTTTCACAGGTAGCTATGGCCCCCAAATTAGACTCATATCAGAATATCATTCCAATGAACTTTAGGAGAAGGAATCCACTGACAGCCTCTGTCCTTTTTTTTTTTTTCCTTTTAACTTATCACTTTGGAGCAGGGTTTCTCACTGGAATTGCCCATGGGACCCAGCCTGAAGAGAAACCAAGTTAGTACTCAACTAAGAATGACTCCTTGCCCACAGACATTTGGAGTTTCATCTAGCCAGTTGTATTTGGCAGACTCCAAGAATCTATATAAATTTCAAATATGACTGGGTTCTCTGTGTCTATTTATCTATGTATCTATCTATCTGT
>PITA01008648.1:22123-45917 GCA_004023965.1 Spilogale gracilis | reverse complement strand
TTCGTGAAAACTGGAATTGCCATGATAGTCCTGCATACCGAGCCTTCCTTTCTTCCTCCCTTACCCCAAAATCCCCAGCCAACCTTTTCCAACTTTCCTTGAGTATAGCTACCCTTCTGCTTTTCTTGTGATACATTATTTTAAACCCTTTAATTCATTTAATTGTGAGAAACTGAAAATTTAAGCAACTACAAGCCATATGTCCTTCCTCCAAAGTCTGGTTGTTCTATCTTTAAGAGTAAATGTGACAGTAACGGATAACCCAGGTAGTATTTATGAAGTTAACTTCATGAGGGTATAAGTAAACTTTAATTTACCTACCTAAGTAGAATGAGTCTATTTATCCATATCTACCTGTCTATCAGCTACTTATCTATTGTCTCTCTGTGTGTCCCTCTCTCCTTTTCACTTACACATGTGAGTGTACATTTCTGTGGTAAATCTCCCTGTCCCCTGTTTCCTAAGGCATCAGGCACCATGCACATTCTTTCTTTTTTGGATTTACAAGACAGTGAATCAGGGCTGTGCCTTCCAGGAGCTTATGATCTGCGTAAGTGGAGAGCAGCTCCAGAAATCTAAGACTTGGAAGGTGATGTCAAGCACTGTTTTGATTTCTCATGGCCTAAAACAAAAGAAAAAGGATTCTCATAATGCTGGAGACCAGAAGTCTGAAATCAAGGTGTGGGCAGTGCACAATTCCTCTAGAGACTCTTGGGGGAAATCCTTCCTTGTCACCTGCAGCTTCCCATGGTTGTCTACATTCCTTGACTTGTGTCTGCCTCTAGATGCCTCTGGGGTCACATTGCCTCCCCTTTTTCTGTCTGTGTGTTTCCTTTTCTGTGTGTCCATCTTATAAGGATACATGTGATTGCCTTTAAGACGGATGCAGAAAATCCAGGAGAAGCTCTTCCTTCTAAAAGCCTTAACCATCACATCTTTTACCATATAAGGTAATATTTACAGGTTTCAGGAATTAGGATATGGACATATATTTTGAGAAGCCATCAGTCAGCCAGCTACAGGTGACATTGATGAACAACATTCTACTTTGTGATTCCCTATACCATTGTGTGGTCTGTAGGCTTTGAGAAATTAACGCTCGCATGGTGGCCTATTCCCTTTTCAGAAAGCAGTGAGAAGCAGATCCTCTTTATATTGAGCCAAAAATCTAATTCTTACTGTGCTTGTTTGCCCTCCTAATAATTCTGAGAATTACAAAGAAAATACTTCTGATCTTTCTTCCAGAAGAAAATCCTTATAAAGTTCAACAGCTTCAAGTTAATGAAACCTGGTCTTTCTTTTATGCCCCTTTGAAATTTTTACCTTTATTCTTAATCTGTTCATTTGCACACAGTGCCTAAGATCCAAGCTCCCCCATCTCACACACACACACACACACACACACACACAAACACACACACAGTTTCACTGCCCTCTGACCCTAACCTTTGACACTCTGGCTTTTATCCTCACCTGGTTCACAAAGACCATTCTGTCAAGCCATCTGTGACCTCTTAGTCACAAAACGAGTGGTCCTCCCTTGCGACCCCTTTAATCTCTTAGCAACACCTTCCCCTTCCCTTTATTTTTTTATTTTTTTTCCCTTCCCTTTATTTCCAAAGCATCATGCTTCCCTAGCTCTTCTCCTCTACCTCCTCCCAGTGTCCCTACCACATCTCCCGAGCAGCTCAAGGCTAAGAATTTCTCCTCGGTTGATCCCCATGTCTTTCTCACCCCATTCTCCTTTTGTAACTGCTTTTATTTTTATGGCTTCCAGGGTCCTCAGTGTGGATCACACCCATTTCGTGGTTTCCAGCCCCAACTTGACTTCTGAAAGGAGCATTTCCATGAGCTGGCTGGACTGCACAGCCTTCATCTGTTTCCTCCTCATCGTGCTCTCCTGGGGTTTCCTATTTCTATGAATAGCATGACTGACCATCCTACAGCTCAACGTTTCTGAGTAATCTTGATTTATTCTCTCCAATTGCCTCCCACATTTAGTCAGATGCCAAATCGTAATAATTCAACCAAGTAATAGCTCAAACCTCTTGGCTTCTTTTCTTTTCCTATTACCAGCACCTTGATTTATTGCTTTTATAACTCGAGTATGCATTCAGATCACATAGAGATCTTGGTAAAAGGCAGACTTTGAATCAGGAGGTCTGGACTGGGGCCTGAGAATCTGCATTTCTAACAGGCCCAGGGGATGGGGAAGCTGACGTGAGTCCTGTCTCCTATACACCTTTCTCGCATGATCTCCAAGCTTTCTGGATGATTTCACTGACTGTGCTCTTTTCTACTAATCCATTTGATACAGATGGCTTTTACTGAAGACCCAGTCTGATCATTTTTTTTTTTTCTTGTATCTTCAGAAAACTTCATAGACGTCCCCTTCTGTTATTACTGAATGACAATTAAATCTATTACATCAGCATTCAGCTAGCATTTGACTTGGTCTGTAGCTTGGATTTGCATTTTAAATTCAATTCCAAGTCTCAAGGTCGCCTTTCACTTTACCCTTAGCACTTGCTGCTTCTATATACGCACTGCCATTTTCATGACTTTCATGTGTTCTTCTGCTGCACGGAATGCCCTTTCTTCCACTTCCTCATGGGCCCGGATTTTAGCAATTTGTCAAGGACTGCTTGAACTGACATTTCTTACTATGAATTCATCTTTTAGTACTTTATCAGTTTCTCAGTTTCATCACTGGTCCCATTTATTCATGTGTGTGTGTAAATTAAAGTGCAGAGTCCTTGAAAATGCCATGTCTCGTTTGTCTTTGATTGCCCTAAAGGTCCTCTACGGAGTCTCCCTGTAAATGCTCAGGATACTCATCAACATATAAAATATGTAAATACAGTATATTGGCTGCTTTCTCATTATGAAAGTAATAGAGATGATACTAAAAGTCAAGCATTACAACGATGCATATGATGTCCAAAGTAAAAGTCTGGCATGACCCAGTTCCCCCTAAAAAACTATGGTTAACAATTTGATGCATAATTCTCTGATACTCTTTTATTTTTTATTTATTTATTTTAAAGATTTTATTTGTTTATTTGACAGAGAGAAACACAGCCAGAGAGGGAACACAAGCAGGGGGAGTGAGAGAGGGAGAAGCAGGCTTCCCGCCGAGCAGGGAGCCCGATGTGGGGCTCGATCCCGGGTCTCCGGGATCATGACCTGAGCCGAAGGCAGTCGCTTAACCAACTGAGCCACCCAGGTACCTCTCTAATACTCTTTTAAAGTAAGCTCTGTACCGGGTGTGGGGCTTGAACTTATGAGCCTGAGATCAGGAGTCACATGCTGCCCTGACTGAGCCAACCAGGCACTCCGGTCCTCTCATTTTTTTCTGTATACATCCTCACATCTACTTCATACAAAACTGAGATAATAATCGATGTTCGTGATCTGACTTTAACTGCAAATCTACCTCCCTATTTTTTAAAAATCTGCGACGTAGTCCATAAGATCTGCTGATTTCACTGCATAAAATTCAGTCCACTTAAAATGGCCCACCAGTGTAGAAATATATTTGTTTTAAAATTCTGATCAGTTAAGCATATTTGTATTTAGCACTTCTCTGCCTCCCGGATTAGACACTTCGGATTTCTAAGAGTAAGACAAAATACTGCCCCAGTAGGCGCAAGCTACTCTCGTACCTTCAGGTTAATGTTGGCTGGTGGAATGGTAGAAACATAATGGTCACTCATATTTGATGCCAGAATATAGTCATCATGGTTGGTGACATCAACTTTCGGATAGCTGAATTTTATATTGAAATTTAAACTTTCACATACTTTAGGTCTGTAAAGAGCAGGTGTTTCACTTGGAATTCTGAATGTGGACAGTGTTCATTTTTCTAACATACATATATGTATACTAGTTTTTGTTTCATGAATGAATCTAAGCTTAGAGGCAAAAGAACCAGAAAATCTTTAACGAAGATCTAACAAAATCATTTTGTATGTTTAGCAAAACTGCAATTTAAGAAGTGCCAAGAAAAAACAAAGGTCGGGGCACCTCGGTGGCTCAGTTGGTTAAGCAACTGCCTTCAGCTCAGGTCATGATCCCGGAGACCCCTGCGTCGGGCTCCCTGCTCGCTGGGAAGCCTGCTTCTCCCTCTCTCACTCCCCCTGTTTATGCTCCCTCTCTCACGATGCTTTTCTCTATCAAATAAATAAATAAATAAAATCTTTAAGAAAAAGAAAGAAAAGAAAAAACAAAGGTCATGCGTAGTCTTTCTTAGAATTTGTTCAGAAGAAAATTCTTACAGAAGTCAAATCAAAATTCCTTGAAGAATTATGGAGAGACAACTCTTTTAAATATTTTTATTTATTTGACAGAGAGAGAGATCACAAGTAGGCAGAGAGGCAGGCAGAGAGAGAGGAGGAAGCAGGCTCCCTGCTGAGCAGAGAGCCTGATGTGGGCCTTGACCCTGGGACCCTGAGATCATGACCTGAGCTGAAGGCAGAGGCTTAACCCACTGAGCCACCCAGGCACCCTGGAGAGACAATGCTCAATAAAGATGAGTGTTTGTTCCTACTACCGTATTTCTCAATTTTTGAAAAGTTGGTTTTGTGGGAGAGTCCTGGAAGGTCATTTGCCTGGGTGGCGGCGGGGGGAGTCTGCTGGGGAACCTTCAGTTTTCAGTGAAGCTGCTTATGTCTCATGAAGAAGAAGCCTGGAAGGGATTGCAGGCCAGAAGGGGCCAACACTTGGAGATGAATGAGACTCCTGTGTCTGAGTTAGTGAAATTATATGGAGGACCTTTCTCCATTTTATGTCTTATATTTGAGGAAACCGAAGTCCCAAGACTTTGAGGGATTCACCCAAGGTTAGAGACTTAATGAGTCTGGGTCTTTGGACCGCACATGTGGGTTTCTGTGTTCTTCCATACCGAGTCTCTTCCCAGGAGTCCTCCTGCCTGCTCTCTGTCTGCCTTCTTCCCCTGGAGATCTCAGCGCCGTGGGGCTTCCGTGATGGCTGGCCTAATTCTCTTCCCTTGACTGTGGGACATTTTTTCTGGCACTCTGTTGGACATTTCCACGAAGAGTATCACCTGGGTGCCTCTTGTGTTCTGTTCGGACATTAAAACCCACCTCCTGTCCTCAGAGCATACCGTGCCTCTCCTCCTTTTCCTGTATTAATCGATCATATCACAGTCACCCTGGGATCTTAGACTCGAACCTTCTGAATTTGTATTTCCTCAGTGCCCTCAGTGTTCCCGCACAGTCTCTTCATCTTGATGGATTTCCCTGAGCTGTCCCATCCATTCCTTCCCTCCTCTTCCCGCTGCCTCTTCCTTGAGACAGGCGTTTCCCACCTCCCCCTCGCACAGTCCCCATGGCCTGGAACCCGTCTTCCTGCTTTCTGTGTACTTTTGCATGGGTCTCCCTTCGGCTGCATCCAGGGTTCCGTCCAGATGCCCATTATTCGGCCAGCCCGCTCTGCCTGTGAGCAGGTCCACAGTAAGGCAAGCCTACCTTCCCAGAGAAGTCACCTCCTCAATCCTCATGTGCCTCCACTGTATCGTTCCCATGCCTGCTGTGACATTTGTTTGCCCTGAAACTAAATTATATAAATAAGAGGTTTTTTCCTTTAGAATTTTAGCATCTCATTAAGAGCCACCACTATTGATTTTTCTAGACCCAAGACTTCGTGGTGTAGAATCGGAGTGAGAAGCTTGCAAAATCTGCCCCTGTATGGACAGAGATTTTGATATTATGTTTTTGTGTTTTTTTTTTCACTAATCGGTCTCATGGGCCCAAAATAGTACTTGGCACGTAATAGACTCTCATTATGTATTTGTTGTTGAGTACATTCTCTCTCACTACTCCTTTTGGAGAGAAAAATTAAACATGAGGGTTAACAGTTTTCGTTGTATCTTGATAAATGACAAAATAGATTATATGTTAATAAACAGTAAGCAGTTCCTGATGAGTATCATACAGAACATAATAGAATTATCCCAGGTCAGACTCAGAGTTTCATTTGCCTGGAGGGTTGTCTGTATAGTTAGGTAATGGTTACAATGGTGACCCTAACATTTTGAGAGACGCGGTCCTTTCAGGTAACAACCTCCAAATATAGCTCCTCTTACCAGCTAGTGCTTATTGCCCTTTTGAAGTAGTCTTTACTGGTTGATTGTCATAAATAGCCAGTCTCCTGAGGGATTCTTATAACAACCAGAAAGGTTTAGAAATGGTGATGTTTCGGGGCACCTGGGTGGCTCAGTTTGTTAAGAGTTGGCCTTCAGCTCAGGTCATGATCTTGGAGTCTTGGGATCCAGCCCCTGCTCCCTGCTCAGCAGGAGGTATGCTTGTCCCTCTGCCACTCTCCCCCAGCACACACAGCTCAGTGCTTCCCCCACAAATAAATAAATGGGATCTAAAAAAAAAAAAAGAAAGAAAAAGAAAAAAGAATTAATACCCAGTAAAAGATGATTGTTAAAGAAAAAAAAAATTAAACAGTGATGTGTCTGAAGCCATATCAAATCCAAGATGGAATGCTCCAGAATCATCTGGAATGGTTGTTAAAAATGCATTTTGGGGGATTAAAAGCAAGACCAGCTGAATCAGAATAGGGTCAGTTTCTATCAGTCTACATTTTAAATAAGTACCTCGTATGATAGTTCTGCTTGCTAAATTTTAAGACCCACTAATTAAAGATTAACAGAGAGAGAGAGAGAGAGAGAGAAATATTTTCTGTTTGCTGCTTTTTGTTTTTTGTTTTTTTGGTTTTTTTTTTCCTGAGTAGATTCTGAGTAGCCGGGTTGGCAAGGGGTACGTTATCTTAGGCTGTTCACTCTGGTAAGATGAGTCACATTCGATGTAGGGTGTTTCTCAGGCTTTGAGGAAGGGTGGAGTGCTCTTTTCCACCGGAACTTAAACACAATCAAGCAAGGACTGAGATCTCAGGTGTAGAAATAAGATGAGACTCTTTTCATCAGATATATGTTGTGCTTTATAAAAAATAATGGATATGTATTCTTAGGTGGTATTAAAATAGAAGTTCTTATCTCAGATATAGGCAGTTCTCGACAATTTTTTTCTTTGTTTCTTGATTATATTATGGAGCTATGAGAAGCAGACCATATTTTTTGTATGTGTGTCTTTGCTATATTTAAGATTACCTTTCTGAGCAAGTATATCACATATATTATTGATAGGAAGAACACAGTGTCAAGGAAGTGAGACCAAATAATCTAGAACTGAATATGTGCATAATAATTCAGGTATTATGAATATTCATAAACAGGCATAGATTCGTTCTGCTCGTTGATTAAAGGGCATTGTATATAGATCAAGAAATAAGCAAGTTTTAAAAAGCATGTATAATACAATTGATAGTATTCCACAAATTTAACATCTTATGTTAATTTTTAAGAGAATTAAACAAAATTATTAATCACACTGTTTTAGAATTGTAGAAATTCCTGTGGTAGGCAGCCCACAGTCTGGTCTGTCTCAAATTCCTCCACTGATCCTTCACTAGTTTATTAAATTCGTTAAGTTCCTTAATTGTTTCAGGCACTGTTCTAGGTGCTAGCGATAAAGGGATGAGTAAACAGGGCAAGATGTTGCCTTCATGGAACTTCTATCTTTGTGAAAATCCATAGGATCTAGAATACTAGTCCCCAGGGGTTCTAAACAGGCCTGCCTTAACTTGGTGTCAAGATCAGAGAGATATGGGTATTAGAACAGCATGGCCAGTTAGATGTGTGACCTTCCTACGCTTTACTTTCCCCCAACCTTTTAAACTCAGGGCTTAGATTGAATTTTTCTCAAAAAAATATTGAGTGTTTTCTTGAAAAATTAGGCTGCTGATACTGGTTTTAACCACTAGATGGCAGACATCTGCATTTGTGTGTCCAGTGTATGGGTCAAGCCTTGAAAAATTAAAATGAGGTTCAAAATGAGCCACTTAACATGAGAAAGTGTTGTTAATGCCACATGAGTGAGAGGTAAGGGTTGGTGTTATATTCCATAGATTTCATGCTTTAAATATGACCATTCTTTACTCCTTGGCATTTAGTTTGTCTTTTGTTTTTTTGTTTTGGCATTTAGTTTTTAATGCGACTACCTACTCTGTTTCCTTTTCATCACAGGTCAACCTATTTCTGGAACCCTTTTTGAAAGCCACATATATTGCTGATGTTATGATGTAAGATACTGCCTTATAGTGTCTTATAATTATAGTACCTTATAATATCTATATTATAAGATATGAGATATGATACTAGCTGGAATAGTATTTTTTTCTACCATACTTGGACCAGTGTTACCTTTATATAAATTTAGAAGAAGCTAAAACAGACTTTCCAAGTTGAGATCTAGATGAACATACTTGGTGGATCTAGGGAATGTGCTACTATTCCAGATGTGTGAGAAACAAAGTCTTCTCTTTCTCTCCCTCTCCCTCTCTCTCTTTCTCCTCTCTTTCTCTCTCTCTCTCCTCTCTTTCTCTCTCTTTTTTTGTGGTGACAGAAGAAACAAAGATGCTAGAAACCCAGCCTGACTACTTCATTTAATCTACCATTGGCTACAGGAATCCAGAGAAAATGAAATATGAACAGAAGTTATATCAGGCAACTTTCAATGTATAAACCAGGATTAACATTACCATTACACAGTGAAAGCTGTCTCAGATCCTGCTAACCAAGAGCCCACCTATTTATCCTCTTTTCAACACAGAAATAACTAAGTGAAACGTGAGATTCGGCATGTCTTTTAGAAGGCCGAGGGTGGCATGTTGTGTGTTTTCCAAGTCTAAACCAGACCAACCCATAAAGAAGGTGTATTCACTGCCTCTTCAAAATGTTAGAAAACTCACACCAACTATAGATGCTCTTTGACTTCCTAAGCAGCTTGGGCATGATTGTTTTGGGGCAGCTAGGTTCAGAAGGGTCTATATAAAAACTCATGGCAATCTTGCCCCTAGATATGTGTTTATAATCTACAAAGATGTTAATTTATAAAATAGAGTTATTGGAGCCAAGTTGTTCTTGGGATTCGAAGGGTGGGGAAGACAGATCATTTTGGAGGGATTCCAGGAACGTTTTACTTGTAGGAATTTCACTTGAGAGATACTTTAAAGGATCAGTAAGATTTAAAGAACTGGAGATGCAAGGCAAGCTGGGCATTTAGTTTTTACCTTACATGTGGAGACTCTCTGCTCTTTTTTGTCTGTACCAGGAACATTCCACTTCAAAGTCTTTGCATCTTTGCATGCACTCTTCTGTCTGGAACACTCCCTAGAAATCAGTACAGTTTGCTTCTTCACTTCCTCAGGTTTTCCTACAATGTCACCTGATCAGACACGCTGCAACTCCCTGGGCTAAAGTGGTATGTACTCTCTTCCATTCACCGTCTCACTCTGCCATCTTTCTCTTCATAACATTTATCACCACCTGACATCCTGTGTCATTCATTTATTGTCTGCTTATAATCACTGCAGTATGAGCTCTCTGAAACCAAGAAGCCCATTTTTTTAAAGATTTTATTTATTTATCTGAGAGAGGGAGGGAGAGAGAGAGCACGAGTGGGGGAAGAACAGGGGGAGAAGGAGAAACAGACTCTCTGATGAACAAGGAGCCAGGTATGGGATTCGATCCCAGGACTCCAGGATCATGACCTGAGCCGAAGGCAGCTGCTTAACCAACTGAGCCACCCAGGTGTCCCAGATCCCTTTTTTTTTTTTTGATGTAAATCTGTAGCTTCTAGAACACTGCCTGGCCCACAGTAGGCTCTCAACAAACACTGACTGAATAAATGCATATTCAGTACCACTTCTGTGTTTCTTACGGCAGCAACAAAGCTCAGCAGACCCGCTGCATATTGTTCTTTGCACCATGACCTTCTCTTTTGTACACCCATATTAAAATCATCACTAGTAGCATCATGTACAGTAAACTACAGGATTCCAGACTGGAAAAACAATGAAATAAACTAGCACATTCACTCACATTTACTTTGAGTATGCCTAGCCTTATTTCCAATAATGCTATTTCCCCTTATTTTCCTATTACAATTGCATAAGAGGGAAATAACTTGAAGCCTTCTAATTTTCAAAATTCTATTTTCATAAATGCTCATTTACTTAATTATAATAACATATGCATTAAAAAGGAAGTCAAGAAATTTCCTAGTTTGTAAAATGGAAGGGGAAGATGAAACCGGACTTTTCTGAATGTATACATTACATTAAGAATCAACAGTGAGTACCTACTAGGTGTACATGACGCAAAATGTGACAAATAATCAAGAGTATGTTAGCCCAGGAGACTCTTGATATACCACAAGATCCTTAATTTTCTGCATTACTTGGCTAATATGGTTTCCAATGGTTTAGTTATTCTGAGGCTCTTTAAGATATATTAAGTATTATATTTCATTAGCTTTTTCACAACAAAATCTAGGTCTCAAAATATCACTAAATATACTTGAAGAGAATGTATTCTATTTTTTCATTCCCTGGATAGTTTTTGAGCAGTAGCTCACGCCAGGATGCTGCTCCAGGCTGGAGAAAGAGTGTCAGAGAAAGAAGACAGGGTCTTGCCCTCAAGCAGCTCAAGGCTTAAGTGGATCAAATAATTTTTCTTGCTATTGAGGAGTAGCTTTAAAAAATACTGTAGTAATAATCTGGTTTGAAGGGTGCCGATCCGTGGGCATAGCTGGGAAAAGACCAGTGTCCTAATGCTGTAAATCTTGCTCTGATGCTGGTTGGATAGAGGCATTCACTGGAGATGCTGTTTCTCGGGAACCTGAAAATCCAAATGCACACGCATTCAAGTGTATGAACTGTTGCAGCTCTCCAAGAACTCCATGGGGCCAGAATTTTTCCCTTTTCTCGGGTTTTCAAACCGTGTGTGTAGATGAAAACCTCTTCCTTTGTCTAGGCTCTGAATCCAAGTGGGAAACAATACTTGCAAAGGTGTGGCTTCGAGGCAGGTATTTGGAAAGGTAGGAAGATACTTTACTGGGATTGCATGAAAGTCGTTGTCCAGTAGATCTTGGTGTTCTCATGAGCTTGACTTACTGATCTCTAAAACGCAAGGAGATGCTTGGTATTGGTATTACATTCACTGAGGAGAAAGTATCTGTTGTTAAAACCAGCTCATTAATCTAGATACTAGAGCAGTTGTGGTTTGAGGGTATTTACTGCTCTAACATTGTATACTTTTGTTTATTTTTAATAATTTTATTTATTCATGAGAGAGAGACAGAGGCAGAGGGAGAAGCAGGCTTCTCACTGAGCAGAGAGCTCGATATGGGACTCAATCCCAGGACCCCGGGATCATGACTTGAACTGAAGGCAGATGCTTAACCATCGGAGTCACCCAGGCTCTAACATTTTATTTATTTATTTATTATTTTTTATTTATTTATTTGAGAGAGAGAGAGAGAAGGCATGAGAGGAGAGATGGTCAGAGGGAGAAGCAGACTCCCCACGGAACTGGGAGCCCGATGTGGGACTCGGTCCCGGGACTCCAGGATCATGACCTGAGCCGAAGGCAGTGGCTTAATCAACTGAGCCACTTCAGCACCCCTCCGCTCTAACATTTTAAAGAATATTTGGGTATGTGTTATTAGGTGGCTGATATTAACCTTGCCTATTTTTTTAAATTAATTAATTTATTTATTTGAGAGAGAGAGAGAGCATGAGACAGGAGAAGGTCAGAGGAGAATCACATTCCCTGCTGTGCAGGAAACCCGATGTGGGGCTCGATCCCGGGTCTCTGGGATCATGACCTGAGCCAAAGGCAGTCGCTTAACCAACTGAGCCACCCAGGTGCACCTGTGTATGATTTTTTTAGCCACAAATTCCTCTCGTACTCCCAGAATTGTAAAGTCCTTCTCAATTTTTACTCATTTTTCATTTCAAAGTTCTCCAGCCATTCTTTTTCTGTTATTTTTCTTTTAATTCAGTGTTTTTGATCTGAGTTTTCCTCATTATTGCCCCCCTAAAGATCTTCTTTCATCAGTGTTTGGTGTTTTTTTTTTTCTTTTTTCCTTTTTGGTTGTAATATTCTCTCTAATCCATGAAAATTTAATAGCATACGTTTGCTGTTAATCTGTTTAGAAAACGTGGGCATTCAACGAGTTGGAGATCATATATAGACATACAGTCATTTACAAGGACAGTCTCTTGAAGCAGAAGTGATTCTATGGCCCCTCACACTTCACTGTACCATTGGCGTGATTCCCTCATATAAGCGATCAGCATCCCTCCTCCACCTACTCTTTGTTGGAATCTTCCGATTCTCCAGGACTGAGTCTAGAGTTGACCCATCTGCTGTCGGTCAAGAAGGATTTCCAGGAAAACGTCTCCCACACTCTTGCCCCTTAATACTGGGTTTCTGAGCAGTCAAGAAGTTCAGTATGTTTTTCTGAGGCAAAACAAGAAAATCCAGGCACGATTTCATTTATCTTCCAGATTCTTTTTTTTTTTTTTAAGATTTTATTTATTTGACAGTGAGAAACACAGCCAGAGAGGGAACACAAGCAGGGGGAGTGAGAGAGGGAGAAGCAGGCTTCCTGCCAAGAGGGAGCCCGATGTGGGGCTCGATCCCCGGTCTCCGGGATCATGACCTGAGCCGAAGGCAGTCGCTTAACCAACTGAGCCACCCAGGCGCCCCATATTGTTACATTTCTGTTATTATCTTACCTCTCTCATTGCCCAGTTTCTATGAGATGATATTAGTAGAGGAGGAGATTCCTGGGGAATAAGTTAAGAGCCTTGTAGAGTGGTTATAGAATCACAATTATTACAGTTATTAAGGGCTCGCCGTCCCGTAGACTTCTTGCAAGGATAAACCAGAGCAGATACTATCTGGAGGAGAGAGGTGGTTCTTTCCGTCCAGCTGAGGGTCGCTGGTGGGTGACTGCTGGGCGCAGCTGCCTGTACTCTGGCTCTCCTAAGGAAGGCCCGTTTTCTGTTAAGGTTGGAACAGGACCATAATCTGAATTTAAATCAAATGGTGTTGTCTTCGAATAGTCTCCTACATTTTTGTGAACTTCAGTGCTTTGACATTTAATATGAACAAAACCATACAACATTAAAGCATGAATGGCTGTGTCGAAATCCAGAACTCACTTGTGCAGGCTATTTAGTTAATTTGTTCAATGAAATAACTGAAAGTCAAGTGGGTTTAGATGTTACTTTGCAGTTAGGGTGGTTTTGGGGTGGCGAGGACTCACACGCACGTACACACAAATAGACACACACACACATAGACACACATGCATAGAGACACACGCTTCTTTAAAGAAGTAAATGCCAGCTTATTTTCAGTTGTGATGATTTCCATTGCAAATGTTTGCTTTGGTGGTTTTAAATAATAGTAATGATATTAGAATAAAATAAACCAAAGGCCAGGAAGTATTTATTGAAAAGAAATGAGGGCTCTTGACAAAAGATAATTTGAGTCTCAGACTTCCGTAGGGCCTCATCATTTGTGAAACTTCTGTGGTCATTTGGTGAGCACTCCCCATGTATGCCATCAAAAAACAGGTGTGTCGGGCGCCTGGGTGGCTCAGTGGATTAAAGCCTCTGCCTTCGGCTCAGGTCATGATCTTAGGGTCCTGGGATCGAGGCCCGCATCAGGCTCTCTGCTCAGCAGGGAGCCTGCTTCCCCCTCTCTCTCTGCCTATACTTGTGATCTCTCTGTCAAATAAATAAATAAAATCTTAAAAAAGAAAACACAGGTGTGTCTGCAGCTGACCATCCAAAGTGTCCAAAGGAACGTCGGGGCCCTGGCCCGCCCCATCTCTTCGGGGCCCTGGCCCACCGCTCTGCTCTTTGTTCCATCTAATCCTTGGCTTCTTTTGGACTCACAACTAATTCTGTATTGAGCACACTTGTTTTGGTGACAGCTGAGTCCTTGTCTTTTACATACATCAAAAGAAGAATTCCACAATGAATCATACACGTGGCTTACCTTTTTAAAAAAGTGTTCACCCCTATCTTCACTCAGATTTTAATAACCCTAACTCATTTTTAATATTCGTGTGCGTGTGGGTTGCTGTCTACCTACGGCAACTGTTTACGACAGCTTGATGTTATTTGGATACCCTTTCCAAGTTCCCTGACGGAGCAGGTAAAATCACTCCTCATATGACAGAGCAGGTGACTTGGAAAGGGTATCCAAATAACATCGAGTCAGCAAATCTCCGCCACCTCCTTAGAGTTTGCTCCAAAGCAGGTAAGACAAAAATCTGAAACAGAACAAACTGGTTTGGGTCAAATAACACAGTTTTCAGAAATATGGACAAGCATATATAACAGGCCTAATTTCATGCATTTTCCTAAATTCAGTTCAGTTGAGAACAAGGAGGATTATTTCAAGATATAGAGTAGAAATTAAATAGACTCTATATGAATATGTGCTCATATTCTATATGAATATAGGGTAGAATTGAATAGAAAATTTTATTTTATTCCGTTTTTTGGGAGCTTCTGCCCTTGTGGAACAAAGGGCTAGTAGTAGAAACGCTGATAGATATAGGAAACCAGTTTGATCCTTTCATAGTGAATGACTTGCTGGCAATAATAAAATGTTAATGTTTACCAAAAAATGTTGTGTGCTTGTTCTGTGTTAGAACAGTGTTAAATATTTCCTTTGTCATTCCTCATTTAACCTCAAAACCGTACTACAAAGCAGGTATCCTCTCTGATTTCTCGGGGAGTCTAGCAGACCACACATACATTTCACAACTTGACCAAAGCAGGTTTCAAACAAACAAGAGTCTGAGTCTGGTTTTGGTCACAGGTGTTTGCAATCTCCAGACTCAAAAATGAATCTCACAGACTGATAGAAAGAAAAAAATTGGAAACTAATTTAGTGGTCTTATGTAAATAATACACTGTTGCTCTAAAAGATGACACACAGAAATCCTCAATTTCTCTATGTGGTTTAGACTTTCCAAACACATAAACATTAAAGGAAGAAGAGCAGACTTCAAATATGGGGATGCCACTGTGCTTAGCTTCTTTGATTATCAGCTGTCTTGAGAGAAATAAAAGTCTCTTCAGGGACAGAATTAACTATTGTGGAGAAACCACACTTGATTGAATTTCACAACCTACCTTAAGGAAATAAAATCATTCCTCATATGATTAGATGTCTTCAACAATCGTAGGTTGGTTTTTGATACATGATAGTTTAGTTTTGTAGACTATGTTTTATCTGTTCCTATCATTCATTTTCCCCTGAAGTTTAAATTCAAACAAATAATATGTTGTCAGGGTGGGAAGTAACCATTCACATACATAGGAAAGTAGAGGAATTACCCCCTCACAAAAGAGAGATGTTCTCTGTGAAACAAGATTGTTGTTCTCTGGGGTAAGGAGTACAACCTCTGATGGGCATTTCATTCACTTTCTTTGAATCTTATTGTTTTGAGGGATAAATGGTTAGGAATGGAAACTAGAGTGAAATGTATTTGTATCTTTCTAATGAAAATACATCCATCTGCACTAATTACTGTGAGGCATCAGTAGCAGTTGTGAACTGTGTGTTCTTTTTGCCGCCAATTAATATTTTCCTTCTTGGGGCACCTGGTTGGCTCACTTGGTTAAGTGACTGCCTTCAGCTCAGGTCATGATCCCGGAGACCTGGGATCGAGCCCCACATCGGGCTTCCTGCTCGGTGGGAAGCCTGCTTCTCTCACTCCCCCTGCTTGTGTTCCCTCTCTGGCTGTGTTTCTCTCTGTCAAATGAATAAATAAAATCTTTAAAAAAATATTTTCCTTCTTTTCAGAAGATGATTTCATGGATTTCTAGTTTGTAAGTCAAGACAAGGGCGAAGTGTAAGATTCCACAAGGTCTGTGCCCTTACCTTTCAGACTCATTCCAGGGTTGGTAGGCGAGGGGACTTTCTGGAAGGGTTTATATTACGGTTTGGCAGTCCAGCTTAATGCCATTTCATAAGCTGCTTTAACTCTCTCCTCAGATATGAGGATGTGTAGTTGGGAAGTAGGAGGAGCTGGGTCACAACATTGTTGGTGAAGAAGGGTGGAGGAAAAACCAGTAAGAAAGAAAGTGTTTGCTGAAATTGCTTTTACAATTCATGGAGCAAGAGTATGGCACAAAGGGATAAACTTATAATATTATGGGAATTTGGGGGTTCATTTGTAGGATGGAAAAAAGGTCTGTGAGAACAGAATCTTATGGTATCAGAGGCTGTCTAATAACAGACTGACTAGGTGATTTTGCAATCACCCTACCATCTGTTTCTGAATTTGGGGAAAGAAGATGCATGTGAACTTTTCATCATCTTTCTAACATGTGAAGAAAACAATTTCAGCTGTGAATATGTGTTGCTCACACATGCTGTTTTCAAAAGAAAAAAATGTGTGAATGGAGAAATCTTTAAGATGCAAAATTCATAGACTTCATGATAGAATAAAGAATATAGTCTAGTATATTTTAGAACAGTGGTGTGCTCTTCTGGGTAAACTTTAAGTTTGTTCCATTTGGTTCTTTGAAGAAAAGACAAAGAGATCGCTCCAAACTCAGTTTTTCAGAATGTTATCATAGAAGTTAAGTTCCTAATGAACAATAAATTATAAATTTATGGTGGTATGGTTATTATCCTTGATACTCATAAATTGTGTTTTAAGACAATATAAGGAATGTAAAAATTAAGTTTTAATTATTTCTTCTTTTTCATAATTTTACACATAAATAAGTATATTTCTTTAAACTTAAAGACAGCTATTTCAGATATTCTTAATTTTATATTTTGACATCAACAAGCCTTATTAATTTTGAGTTCTATGGATTTCCCTTTTGACTAAAGATAATTTGAAAAAAATAGCACAAGTTTTCAACCCTAGACATATGAATGCAATGAAGAAAATAAGCAATTGGGTCATGAATTTTGTTATAACTGTTTCAGAGCAGATAGTCAATTGTAGCAGATTTGTTTTTCTTTTTCAACATTTTTTTTTGTATTTATCATCATCAAACATTTGCTTCCGAGTTAAAATTTGTATAAGATAGGATGCTAGTATATCTTAATAAATAAAGCAGACTAAGTAGCAGATTTTTTAGACTATAATGCCTGCTCTTTTGACAAAATGTTTCATAAACGTTTCCTGAAACATATGGACATTTCAGCCTTGAAGCAGGGATGCTAAACTCAGATGCTTACGTCACGGAGGTAGTGGGTCAGGTGGGTCTGCAAACGTACCCCGTGGGAGAGTATGTACTCAGGCCAAATAGATGTCCATTTCCCCTCTGAAGACCACACACTTACCGCCCTGAACCTGCCTTTGCAACCAAAGTCTGCCTTCTCTCGCTAGATCTGTTATGTGTGTAGGAGATGCTTAAAGTTTTTGAACACAACTTTTACTAATGTTTAGATGTTGCTTTATATATTTTCTAATCAAAAAATTTTCATGACCAAATGAAGGAATTTTGTGTTTCAGGTCTAGCTAGTGGGCAGATATTTTGTGATGTTTATATCGAGTATTTGTGTGTGGACCGTGCTATTGTGTACCAAGTGTTCTATTACTTGAATTTTAACCTGTGTCTTAGAAGCATTTGTGCTTTTGAGTCCATTAATCTTTGGTATACTGAGGAGACATTTGTGGTTGTATTAAAGCATTTTATATATTTGAGAAAGAGAGAGTATGATAGAGCACAAGCTAGAGGGAAGGAAAGAGGGAGAGGGGGAAGCAGACTCCTTGCTGAGGCCAAGCTGGATCCCAGGACCCGGGATCAGGACCTGAGCTAAAGGCAGACACTTTTAACTGCCTGAGCTACCCAGGTAACCCAACATTTGTGTATATGTTTTTTTTTTTTTATGGTTATGTTTTTAGTTTATTGAAAGCCAGGAAAGATTTTAACTATTAAAATAGCATTCTTCAAAATCCATTTGCTTTAAATGAAGGAGCTGAAGTTTTTTATGTGTTTTTCCACCTGCCCTGGATGCTTCTTAGGGAGAGATTATGTAGGTCATTGGCACTGAAGTAGGACAAAGTATAGTGCTTGAGAAGGAAGGTGTCGTCTGTGATAATCAATCATCTGATGGTTGGTTTCCTCATGATGCCTCATGGGACATTGGTGCAAGCCATTCTTGGTAACTTTG
Organism: Spilogale gracilis; assembly: GCA_004023965.1. Lineage (NCBI taxonomy): Eukaryota > Metazoa > Chordata > Mammalia > Carnivora > Mephitidae > Spilogale > Spilogale gracilis. Next base: position 27,817 of record PITA01008648.1, on the reverse strand, counting down.
TTCTTTAATGAGATGGGAGCTCGTTGGAGGGAAGGAGCAGATCCAGTGTGGGCTAAGCATGAACACATCTTTGAAATAGACCTTGAAGAAACTCTACGGTTCCTGAAGCAGAAATGATGTTTATAGAGAGCATGCTGGGATGTGTGGGAGACACATTTAGGGCAGAGGTTGGTTGCATGACCCATTTTGTCTAAAGCTTAGGATAAAAGTGGAAGGAAGGAAGTGAAAGACAAGACACAGCTACATTGTAGTCTAAGTGTCTTTATACTGTTGATCTCTTGATACTGTTGGTATACTGTTTATGTGGTATGTGTCTCTCTGACTTGTCATGGCTTTGAAGGCAGGGACATCCATTCTTTCTTTAATCCATAGTGTTGTCTCAATGTATTTGTGGATTTGACTTGATCCAACTTTAGATATCCAGCTCTCAAGAGGGTTCTTGTAAGTACTTACTAGAGTCAAACAAATTCTAGTACCATGAGTTCCCACCCAACCTTTCCATGTGGACTGACTTTTTTTGGAAGGGTTAGGATGGGAGTGTTATGCTTTTTGTATCTTTAATCATGTGGAGATATAACTTGCCTTGACATTTGGATTTTTCTTTAAGTTATGACAACATATACAATTGGATTTAAGATTTGATGTTAGGAAATCCTGAGGGGAAAAAATGAGATTCTTAAGTTTCACCTCTTTTATTTTGAGGGGCAATAGTTAAAAGGATCAGATTGTATATGATTAAAGCTTTTGAATGTGAGGAGTCAATAGTCCATATTGTTCATATATTCCAGAATTTAATAAAATGAAATGTTAACAATGTTCACATATAACCATCAGAATGCAAATGGGGAGTGATTTGTTGTATAAAAAGATGAAAAATAAGATCAGCCTTTCAGTCTAGAGTATGTCATTCTTCATGGTCTTACTGTATAGCACTTGATCCAAGGAACCTTGAATAAGCTCAGCTCATATGGCGCGAGTGTAAAGCAGTTGTATTTGTGTCTTTCTCCCACTGCCTCTTCGTGTCGTCTCAGTGGGGCTGAGCATTCCCCTCCCCCTGTATGAAAATTAACAGTCCAGTGACCCTGTGGTTCTCCCACCATAACGCCAGACTCAATTTAATAATTAGAGTATATACTCTATCCAATGGTCAGAGTTCTAACATGGGGTAAGAGTGGATCATTCCTTTGCTGGCTCAGGCTTCTTGAGGAGCAAAGCTCAGACAAAAGAAGAAACTGTGAAGGCTTTTTGTTTTTGGAGATGTGAGCTCTCTCACACAGCGTCTAGGTTCAGGGGTTCTTCTTCGTTGCTCCAAAGGACTCCTGTGTGTTTACCTCTAACACTTACCTCACTTTATTGTAACCAACTGCTTCCCCTCCTTAATGGGAATATAATGTTTTCCACTTCCTTGCTTTGCCTGCACGTTATAGAATAGACACTGTCAGGAATACCCCTAAGCATCAGGAAACATGCCGAAGGATAGGATCAGACTCCTAACTGGGGTTCCTAAAGTTCTCATGAAACCTTAAAGAACTGGAAGTGTTCTGAATCTACCTGGGAGATTTTGATTCAATAGATTTTTAAAGTTTCACAGAGGATCCTGATTTATAGCAGAGTTGAAAGCCACTGAGCTGGATATTCACTATGCTTTTGTAAATTTAATAGCGTTCACACTCTTTAATTAAGGAACATTTAAATATTAGTCTAAAAATGAGTTTCATAATAAGAAATCTTAATGAGATTTTTCCTCACTCTGAGTAAAGATTATTAAAAATTCTATCTTTTAAGACAGGTAAATAGGTATTGATTTCAGTATAAATCTCCTGGGATGACTCTGCTAGCTTTCCCAGTTGTTTTATTTAGTAAGTTTTATGTGAATGGTCAAGGTTTAAATGTATTTCTTAGCTTTATTTTTAAGAAAGAAAGAAAATGAAATTTTTATAAGCCTACTCTGATGTTAAAACATTGAAACACCAGAGGCCCATAATGTAGATTATTTTCTCTTCTCATAATTGACCTATAGGTCTGGTGGCCACTTGATAACTTTATCTAATTTCTTACAAGCTTTTCTACTTTTTAAAAAGAATTCACATTTTTAATGGGAAAAATGGCAGAGTTGATAGAGAGTATGCAAGACCTCTGTAAAGACACTAGATAGAGTTGGATCTTTTCAAAGGAAATGAAAAATAATCCATTCCAATTTATTAATTTTTTTAAGCGCACCAGCTTTTTATAATAATTCGACAGATGTTTACTATGTATCTGTAAGACATCCTGTCCATTTGGTTATCATAAAATAGCAAAACTGTGCTGTATTTTTAAAGTGCTTGTTAAAAAGAATTCCTCCTGAGTGCGTGGCTGGCTCAATTGGTAGAGCGTATGCCTCTTGATCTCTAGGTCATGAGTTTGAGCCCCATGTTGGATATGGAGCCTACTTAATTTTTTTTTTTTTTAAAGAAAGAATAAAATAGAATTCTTGGAAATATTTTGTCATTGGTGACAATTAGTATTCTCATATGCCCATTTCATTTTCTGATTTCTTTGTATAAAATGCCAAGTGTTTTTAGCCTTTTATTTGGGGGGCACTGGATTTTATTAAAGTGACTCTGGGGAGGCATTCTCAACCTGCATTTGATTATATAAGCTTACTGTTTTACTAATATCTATCACTTAAGTATATGTTAAGTATGAAGGCTCCCCTTTAAGATGCTCGGCAAAGAATGTTCATTTAAAAAAATTGCATTTATGTATTGTTTTCACATACGTTTATGTATGTGTGACTTGCTTTGTATAAAGAGAATTTCTTTGCTATCCAAATACATTAACTGGTTATTCTTCATTTGATCTCCAAACCATAGTTCAGGAAATATGAAGTTCTCTCATCCTTTTATTGAGAAATTCCAATCATCCATGTGAAATTAACCTGTGGAATGCGTCACCTCGAATGTGCTCTTTGTCAGTCTGTTTCTCTATATTAGGCTAGTTTTACAGTCTCTGGTTTTCATTGCCAAACCATACCATACTGATGCCAGATTTTTTTTATACTAACCAACGTGCTTAATTTTTTTTTTATCTTGTGAAGAATGAACATTATAATTTATATTCAACTGCGGAACGCACATTATACAATAATTGTAAGGCACATAGATGTAATTATCCTCTGTAGCTAACTTGTCTCCATTGTTAAATTATAACACAGATAACATTCGTGAAAACGAAGGCTACAGTGACACTTTAGCCAAGAGGCTCTAAATAAGGTCAGAAGCTTCTGGTCAAAAGAAGGGAGTAGTTTACCTTTCTTTTATATTTTACAAAATATTTTTTCTTTGATGCAAAAGTAAGTTACCACTTCAATGATACTACCGTAAGGGAGCTTTGGGATTGCAGGATTTGGGCAAAGACTGCATTTCTCGCCTTGCAGACTTTCTCTGAAGTTTGAGCATTTTACTATGTTCAGTAACTTCATGTTCTAGACACTCCAAAGCCGGAGAAAGTGACTTTGCCCAGTGTATGTGCGTGTGTGTGTGTGTGTGTGTGTGTGTGTGTGTGTGTGTGTGTGTAGGGAGCTTCCAGGAAGCCAGCAGATTGTCTTTGCTTTATTTCATCATTGTTGCTGTTTGCAGTGCGGTTTGTTGTGTTCCTTTATTTCTTCAGAACGAGCATTGCAAGAGTGTGGATAGCAGTTGCATTTGCCAGACTTAATGTATTTTTTTAAAGGACAATCTCAAAATAAACAAACAAAGAAAGAAAACAAAATGAAACAAACAAACAAACAAACAAAAAAAACCAACAAAGAGAAAACAGTCTCAGCAACTGAGAAGGCAAAGGTTTTTTAATGACAAGTTGTTATGAAGTCCTTTGCCAAGAATAAAGCCCATATAACACATGAAGCAATAATCACATAAAATAAGTCATTATGGGACAGTTTTGCATCTATGAAAATGTAAGTTTGATAGGAGAGGATGGAGCTCAAAATCAGAGAGTGTGGGTACCCCTTTGGTTTGATTTCCACCGAGCTGTGTTGTTTGATCCTCGGTGTTCTTATCTGTGAAACCGAGATAGCACTATCAATCTCAAAGGGCTGAAGCCAAGGTGAAATGAGCCCAAGTGTGTTAGGCTCACCTGCAGAGCACCTGTACCTATGACATTCTTGGAAAATTGATTGAAATTCCACCTTGTTTCTTCCTCGGTGTTTTCTGATCATTTTAGGACATGTGTCAAAAAATAAATATATGTACAGCAGGTGTGCAATGTTGATCTTCATATTTTTGCATTTAAAAGAAAATCATATGCAATCAAGAAGTTAAAACTCTTGCCGGGATTGCTAACTTGCTTATGGAACATTTTGACTAGAATAGAAGCTCTTTAGTACATATGCTCAAAGACCACCCAGTTTCCATTCTCCAAAGGTACCCATTAACCACTTATCCCCTGTCTAAGGCAGCACCGTGGAGGAGGATAGAGAGTGGGAATGAAGATGAAAGACAGTATTAGACTTCAGCTTTGTATCAGTATTTTGGGAATCCAAGACCCTCAGCAAAACTATTTAATAATTATTTAGTGCATACTTGAGTGAAGTCTTATTGTAAAACTGTGTTAGGAAAATGTAGTCAGAAAAGATTATAAAGTAGGATTCAATTGATAAATTTATTTTTAAAAAGGCTCAATCAGGGGCGCCGGGTGGCTCAGTTGGTTAAACGACTGCCTTCGGCTCAGGTCATGGTCCCGGAGACCCGGGATCGAGCCCCGCATCAGGCTCCCTGCTCGGCGGGAAGCCTGCTTCTCTCTCTCTCACTCCCCCTGCTTGTGTTCCCTCTCTCACTGTGTTTCTCTCTGTCAAATAAATAAAATCTTTTTTTTAAAAAAACAAGGCTCAATCAGAATGAGTGGTACAGTGTAGAAGTCCAATAAACAGTAGGTTTAAAAATTACCTATATTATTGTGATTTTTTTCCACTAAGAAATGGGAAACCATTCACAAAGAAAACTTTAAAACTGTAGTTCAAAAGCCACTTCCTTGGTGAAGCTGCACTGAATATCCAGAGCCTGTTAACCTGTTTCTCTGCTACATATCCATAGAATTCAGCCCTATCGGTATTAGTGCTCCTTACACATAATATGGCAGTTGGTGGTGTGTCCTTCTGGGTAGACCAGCATTCCTCAGAGGAGCTGAGAAAATCTTATGTAACCATATAGTCCACACCTTATAACACAGGACCTGGAAACTAAGAATGTGTTCATGACCATTTGTTAAATTAATTTGAGGTGGGCATGGAAAAAAATTTAGGTTGGTGCTCCTGGCGGGCCATGGCAGGGCATGGGTGAGGTCTCTTCGGGAATGGGAACAACCTTTAAAGATGTGGAGGTTGAAATGAGCATGTCATCTCATTCATTCATTCAACAAACACCTATTAAACTGCTATTTGGTGCCAAGCACTTGAGTAAAAACAGAGGTAGCCTCTCCCTCGGGAACGTCCAGACTAGTGGGAGAGATCGGCATTAGTCAAACAGTCATGACAGTCAGTACACATTTGTAGCTGTGATAAATTCCACAAAGGAGAGGTACACAGAGCTCTAAGACAGCGTCTGACCTAGTCTCAGAGGACAGAGTGTTATGTGCAGTGTGGTGACAGGAGAAGGGGGGGGATTCTTAGCCACAAGGAACAGTGTTCAGACACAACGTGATGCTTTGAAAGAA
>PITA01008648.1:0-22023 GCA_004023965.1 Spilogale gracilis | reverse complement strand
GCAGGGGGGCGGATCCAGACTGGATTCTGGGTGCAGGTCTGGGAGGCTGTTTGCCGTCCCTTGGAGGCTTGGACAGGGGTTCTTAATGATGGAGACAGAGTAGATGGATAATGGGATGGAGAAGGATTGGTGACCCACTACAAGTGACTTAGGAGTAACAAGAATTAAGGTTGAGGAGTTTCTACCAGGGCAGGAGCTGAAAGATGCAACCTTAAGCCCAAGAGGGCAAACCCAAATCAGATGACCTTTCACATCTCTGTCTTTACCTTTACTTCATTCCCTCAGTCATTTCTTCGGTGAGTCATTGACTCATTCATTCATTCACTCAGCACTTACAGTGTGCCTACTATGTGTCAAGCACAAAACCCGGTATCCTGGCTAACCTCAGTCCCCCTTTCCTCTGTCTCTCAATGTGCTGTAATTTTTTCTTACCAAAGTGCAGCTCCAACCTGTTCTTCTAAGAGCACTTTATGTGTCTTCTCAGTTAGAAATAGCAGCCTTCACACACCCTTCACCAGGCAGAAACATCACAACTCTCAAGCAGTAGGGCGTTCTGCTTAATCAGCGGTATGAACAAACACATTGTCTCTCTCATTTGGCTCCTCCTACTGGAACCGAGACCACAAAATATAGGCACATAGTAAATGCTTATTGGATTAAGTTAAAATAAATGGAAGAAAATGAGGGACATTTTCTGTAGAACAAAATTAAGTGGTCTCCAAATGATGATCAGATTCTGATGATATCCCTACCTTTTCTTGTTATTTTTATTATTTTCCCAGCAAATGACTATTAATTCATATTATTTTTCATGTTGAACCTTAAAACATTGCATTCTTTGTGATTACGTTCTTTCAGAAATCTCTGATGAGTTGGGCAATCTGACGTTCTGTCTGACAAATGTGGCTTTCCGTGATAGACCAGACCAGCTTTCTAGCTCAGGAGAGCCCGATGCGCCCGCTCCTATTCAGCGATGTTGCTTTGGTAGCTTCGAAATTGGCAATGACGACAGTCATTTCACCACGGAAACTGCCAAGTGCTACGAATCAGAGTGTTGGCCTTTCCCTCAGAAAGCTGGTGGTTAGTTACTTTCTAGCGCACCACTGCTTTGAATCCCAAAACAAAATAAAACAAAACCAAAATTAAGATTAGTGGATTACGTTAATACACACACACACAGACCCATGGGAAAAAGTGAAATTCTGTTATTCATATCTTCACTTTGAATCTCGTTCACTCATTCAAGCAATGCTGTTATTGACAGCAATAGCAAGCAAGTTTCTTCCTCCTCAAAGGGATCACAGCCTAGTTGGTGGGAGATAACAGGATCGTGGTAGTGGACTCTGGACTAAAGTGGAAGCCAAGCAGACAGGGAGAAGGAAATGTGGGTGGACAGTTATCTTTCTACAGAATGAGAATTGTGGACCGAGAAATGGGTTGAAAGGAGATGTTGGTGGGGCAGGCAGGGGTCAGTGAAGGGGATAGGTTTAATGTAGGCTCTGTTAATCTGATGTTATTTTGGAATACTCAGAAGGTGCTCTGAAATACATACTCGGAAATTGGAAAGAGATCAGGTGATAGGGATTTGAAGTCATTCCCCTGTAGCAGTCATCCACGCTGAGTGAGAATAAGATGGAGTGTTAGTCAAGATCCCAGCAGGAAACAGATGTCATATGCAAATGGAGTGATCAAGGGGCATTTGATGATAAGATGGTTCACAGAGGTTATGGGCAGGATTTAGGAGACCAGCTGGGTTGATAAGACATGCTGGGACTAGCAACAGTAGAAAGCCATTATCACTCTGAGGTCTGGAGAAGCGAAGGAAAGGAGCACAGAATGTGGACAAGCATAAGTACAATCTATCGATGTGATTATAGGAGAGAGTGGCCTGATGGTACCGGAAGAGGTGGAGCAGGAAAAGAGACCGGGGGGATATATATTATAACCTCCCTCCATTCCCGCCATCTGAACTTTGGCCTCCCACTGGCCAAATCCATGGTAAAAGCAAAGGGCAAGGAAACGCTTTGAGAGTTTGTAGAGGCCGTCTAGAAGGGCACAGAGCAGGGAGGGGGGTGAGTAGTGGGACTGTGCACTTGCAGTGCCAAGGAAAACAGCGAGCGAGATACTCTGACCAGGCTGAGACAGGACAGAAGCTTGAGAAGCACCAGCACTGAAGAGACACAAGGAGCCTGAGAGACAGCATCCAGAATGGCCCGGATAAAAACCAGGACAGGGTGGTTTTGCTCAAAGGAAGGCGAATGTCATAAGAAAGAGGAAACGATCCACATTGTCATATACAGGAGAGAAATCTAAGAACAAAAGGCCAAAGCATGTCCAGCAAATTAGTCATTGAGGGTCCTTGGTGACTGTGTTCGTTTCCCAGTGTGATGTATACAAACAAGTTTATGAAATTGGCGGTGGCCAGAGGAACAGATTTGTAAAATTGAGTGCCATTGTTCTTGCATCAGACAGGAAAAGAAGTGAAGAGAGTTCGCCACCCTCAGCAGTGGACTCCTCCTCCCTCCCTGTACCCCTTGTGCCTTCTGTGCCCCTGACTCCGAACACACGCTCTGAAAGCTGCCTGAGGGAAGATGGGTAATTATTAACTTCAATGCACCGCAATGACACTGTCCAAGAAAGGAAGGCAGTGGCGAGTGCCAGCAACAAGAAAGGAGGAGCCTGCTGCTTTCTGAACCCTCCCCTCCCCCCGGAGTCCGACACTCCTCTTACAGTGCCAGACGTGTGAGCAAGAGTTCAGCGTTTTCCATTTCAGAAATGGCGGTAGATTATTTTACATAAGTGATTAATAGTTCCGATCTCTGGCACAGTTTGAAGTGATAGTTCAGAATACAACATATGACCTGGTTGTGAATTGACAAGGAGTCAGAAATCATTACAGGCATACTTTAAAGAAAAAAGATGAAGTCCTTATGTTTGGTAGGAAATGTCAGGAGACTCATACTTGGAAGTATGAGTGAAATGTGTATGGGGAAGGGCACGATACGTAGCACACATTCCATAAACGTATGTTGAGTAAAACAAAGGAAAACTTGGAGATATGCTAAAAAATTTAGTCATCAGAGGAATTGATAGAGGAAAGATTTTCATTTTATATTGTTCAACATCTCACCAAGATTAGGAACAGTAATGCTTTCCACTCTTCTAATTTATTAGAAGGTTCTAATTTATTTTTTTCCCGTTACGAAATACGAATTTGTTAACAGAACAACTACAACAACAGTTTTCACATGCCAACATAACTATGTTGATCACTTTATCCAATTTCTTTCAAGAATGTTGTGTTATGCTCTTTTTGCCTGTGTATTATGTATGCGGTTACATATACTGTTTCCCGGTTAGCTTTGTATGATGGGGATTCTCCATGTAACTCACGTTCATCATGTTTAGTGGCTGAATAACAGCCTATTTGAAAGACCTAGGCAGTCTTCTTAGCTGTTGTCTTGTTACTAGGTGTTGATACTTTTTCATGTGTTTCACTCTTACAAATAGATATTATAATAAGGATTTTGTATCCAGAACTTTCCCCACTGAGTTTTGGGTTGTTTTCTTAGGAACTTTGTTTTGGATTTCCTGAAATCAAATTACTAGATCCAAGAGCAAAAACATTGTCATAGATCCTGATGCAATTTAAGACACATTGATATTACTATTTCTTAAGTTTGCCTTTGAATAAATACATTTTCAGTATCCTCAGCATTTTGTGTATCTAACAACTCTCTCAACTAGGTAAACCTAGTGCTTTGTATCTGTAGGCCTGCAGAATGCTCATGGCAGTAGCTCTGTGTAAGAGGGACATTAACAGTGACTCAAAACCCATCATCCCCGAATACAACGTGTAAGATGACAGATATTTATTAAACTGAATTGAATCTGGTAGTACATGATTCTGAAGTCATTATGGGTGATTTATCTCAATTTATTTCAATCCAATTAAGATTAGCTTCAGACTAGATCAAAAAGGCTAGCTGTGGCCTAGCACTCACACCCAGTGTAACATATGCTTTGAAAACCAGGATGTGATTGTCACATACCAATACTTTCTTAATATGTTTAACTCTTGCCCTGTCATTTTACACTGCAGAACTCAAGTGTATGGCACATATTTTCTGTGCTCTGCTCTTTTACACTTCTGACAGTGTGTTGATTTTTCCTATCTGGTGTTTTTATCTGGTTAGTCTGATTGCATTTTTCTTCTTTTTGCATTTAATTATTTTTCCCCTTCTGTCACTGTTTTCTGTTCATCTTCGTTCTCATGAGTTTTTCTCTTCTAATATCACAATGGTAAGTCTTTTATGTTTTCCCAAACTGCGGACACATGGGTTTTTCCACCTTACTACCTCTTATCTTATTAAACATTTGATAACAAATAAAATATATGCCCAAAGGATATAAAACCATTTAAGTAAATAAACACCCAGACAGTTCTTTAAATATGTCTTGCACTATACAAAAATAGGTGAAGTCCATAACTTAACACATCTTTTAAATTTTCACTTTGGATTCTTAAGTAAGCAAATAAATGCCAAAAATACATGTAATTTCACAGATCCTTGCAGACTACCACTGTGTATGTGCTTAAGATAGGTTTGACATTTATAAGTCAATAGGTATAATTTTCATGTGACTCCTGGATACTTTTTCACTCATGGGCCAGAATAATCAGAATGAAACCCATGTTCAGCTGAATTTTTGGGAAAACATTGCTACAGATAAGTAGCTAAGCATTAAACATGGTAGACCCAATTTTTAAAAATTAAGACTTTGTTTTTTAGAGCAGTTTTTGGTTAACAGTAAAATTGAGAAAAGTACAGAGATTTTCCATATACTGCCCTGCCCCCAAATATGCATAACTCTACCCCACTATCAACATTCCCCACCAGAGTGGAACATTTGTTAACAATGGAGGAACCTAAATTGACACATCATTAATCACCCGAAATCCACAGTTCACATTATGATTCACTCTTGGTATTTATTGTACATTCTATGTGTTTGGAAAAATATATGATTATGTGTGTTCATCATGATAGTATCCTATCCTCTATGCTCTGCCCATTCATGCCTTGCCATGTCTCCAATTCCTGGAAGCCACTGATGATTCTGCTATGTCCAATGGTTTGCATTTTCTTTTTTTTTTTTTTTTTTAAGATTTTATTTATTTGACAGAGAAAAACAGCCAGAGAGGGAACACAAGCAGAGGGAGTAAGAGTGAGAGAGGGAGAAGCAGGCTTCCCGCCGAGCAGGGAACCTGACATGGGACTCGATCCCGGGTCTCTGGGATCATGCCCTGAGCTGAAGGCAGTCGCTCAACCAACTGAGCCACCCAAGCGCCCCTGGTTTGCCTTTTCCAGAAGATCACATAGATGAAATCGTACAGTATATATCCACTTCAGATTGGCTTCTTTCACTTAATAATATGCATTTACGTTTCTTCCATGACTTTTCATGGCTTAATAGCTCATTTCTTTTTACTGTTGAATAATTCCATGTCTGGATGTATCAGCGTTCACTGATTCATTCACCTATCAAACATAACGTTTGTTTTGTTTTGGCAATTGTGACAAAAGCTGCTACAAAAGTCCATTTCTGTAGATATAAATTTTTAGCCATTTGGGGTAAATACCAAGGAGCTGGATCATAGGGTAAGAGTATCTTCTTTTGTAAAAAACCACCAAACTGGGAGCCTGGGTGGCTCTGTCAGTTAAGCCTGTGCCTTCGACTCAGGTCATGATCCCAGGGGATCGAGCCCCGCATCAGGCTCCCTGCTCAGCGGGAAGCCTGCTTCTCCCTCTCTCACTCCCCCTGCTTGTGCTCCCTCTCTTACTGTGTTTCTCTCTGTCAAATAAATAAATAAAATCTTTAAGAAAAAAACAAAAGAAACTACCAAACTGTCTTTCAAAATGGCTGTGCATTTTGCGTTCTCACCAGCAGCAAATGGGAGTTCCTGTTGCTCCATATCCTTGTCAGCATTTGGTGGTGTCACTGCCCTGGCTTTGGGCATTCTAATCAGTGTGTGGAAGTAGGCATCTCATTGTTAGTTTTCATTTGTATTTCCCTGATTACAGGATGTAGGGATAGATTCAATTTAAAAAAGGAATTTTCATACCTAAAATCATACTGTTTTTTAATCCCGCAGACACAGACACACACACATACACACACACACATACACACACACACACACACCCCACCCCCCACACGTACACTTCCCCAAATGCATATACCAAATGTGTGATAGTTTAATTCTTCACTGCTTTCTTGTTAACATTTTTTTTTTGCATTGACATATTCCCTGATATATTGATTTTTCCATAATAAGTAGATTTTTTTTTTGTAAGAGAGGAGTTTTTGAGCATGAGAGTACAATAATGGCTAAGGAGATCTTGGTTACTTCTAACATTAAGTGAATAACATCAAATATTTTCAACATATTAATAATCATAACATCTATAACTTCTAGTTGATATTGGAGTTTCTTTTTAAGTTTTATTTATTCATTTTTTTAGTAACCTGTACACCTAGTGTGAGGCTTGAACTCACGTCCCTGAGATCAAGAGTCACATTCTTTTTTGACTGAGCTTAAAAGTTTCTTTTAAACCAGGCTTTGCTGGGGCGCCTGGGTGGCTCAGTTGGTTAAGCGACTGCCTTCGGCTCAGGTCATGATCCCGGAGACCTGGGATCGAGCCCCACATCGGGCTCCCTGCTCGGCGGGAAGCCTGCTTCTCCCTCTCTCACTCCCCCTGCTTGTGTTCCCTCTCTGCCTGTGTTTCTCTCTGTCAAATAAATAAAATCTTAAAAAAAAAAAAAAGAAAAAAAAAACCAGTCTTTGCTTCTGATCAATATATTATATACTGTTGTGCCAAACTTTTCCCCATGAATGATAGAATGTGACCTTCATAATCCTTACATATTGAAAAATCTAATGAAATTAACTCATTTATTCACTTGTTCATGAAATATTTATAGGCACCTACTATGCCTATAAAATGCTCTGGGGCACAGAAGGAGTAAAATTAATTTACATAATAAATCTATGCAACCCAGTTTATTTTCTCCCTCACATAAATTTATAAGGAAGATAAGGATCATACAACAGTTTTTTGTTCTATCAACCCTCTGTGGATTATCAAATTTGCTTCACTGATTTTCATTTTCAGGAAAAGGGTTTTAAAGGGCTATAAAAGAGCAATTAAAATGCCTGGGGATAGAACTAGGCATGCCAAATAATGAAATTAACAAGGTTCAGTGGTTCTACATGACACAATAGTCTCCTTACTAACAAGGAAATAAATATTATCACCAAAAGTCACTATGTGTGGACCTAGGTCAGAGCAAAATAAAACCAGAAAGGGTTCAAGGTCAGGCATTGCTTTTCGAAAAGGAGAGTGACTCTTAGCCTAAATTCCCTGAGGTTCCCTGTCTTTCTTTCCCATGCTCTGTAATTTACTCACACAGATAATGTTGGTTACCACTTGAGGGTACAGTGATTCATTTCATTCATTTAGTGTATTAAGTACTGTGAGTATTATTAAGTACTGTGGGAGATCCAGAGAGAGAACAATGTATCACATCCTTTGAAGAAATGATGTTAACAAGAGTTCCTTTCTCCCCTGTATTAGAGATTTTGAAATAGTAATTGACTAACTAAATTCTGGACTCTAATCCTAAACTGCTTTCATGTCCATTTTACTGGGTCTAGAGACTCCCCCTCCCCGACCCCCCACACCCAGCCAGAGTCAGGAAGTTGCCTGCTAAAGGTTAGTCTGCTAGAGTGCTACACACTGTACTGTGACCAGATATAAAAGCTCAGCAAGGCCCTGCTGGGGGGAAGAGTGGGGAACAGGACTCTCCTTGCTGCTTATCACATGACACCCTGACGCCCTTTCTCTGTCACCATCTCCCTTCCTCATCCTTGAAGCATGTGGATATCATCACAGCAGTGGTACACAAGGAATATGTCACCCTAAGATGCTTTCTAGATATTGACTGTCAACGGGGGTCTAGATGGGGAGGAGGAGAAAGGTAAGCAAGAGGTCCCAATGCAGCGTCCATTCCCATCTGGAAGTGTCTGGTGACTATCTACTCAGTCATTTCATAAACAGTTCTGTCGTCTCCTGGGGAAATCCTGGGAACATCTTGTTATAGGTTGATAACTTCTCAGGGGTATTAAATGAGTTGGTCTGTGCACGTATAATTTGACATGACATTCAAATTCTGTATTTATAGGGAAATATATTAATCTTCCTCCTCAGTCATCGGGATTTCATTTTTATTATTATTTTTTATTTTTTTTTCATCGGGATTTCATTTATGTTTAATCTTACTTGATTAGCCATCACTGCTGCTGCTGTTATTTGGTCTATGAAGAGCGAGTAGGGAAGATGTTCTATAGGTAGATTATGTTTTTGCAAAAGTGGACTGATTTGGGCTTGCAGTGACCCCACAGTATGTCATCTGCAAGTACTGTGCTGGGACAACGGCTTTGTTTACCCTGAAAAGTTGATTTTGATGTTCATCATCTGAAAGTGTGATGTGATGAACAATAAGATATGTTTGAAAATAAAATGTGTGAAAAGCAAGCATGGTATCATTCAATAATCTAGAGAGACATTTCCGTTTTCTCTGATTCTTATTGTCAAATTCGGTCAATGGCGCTTTCGACCTGAAGATAATATGTCTGTTAACAAATAATTGTTGCCTTCTCAGCTGAATTTATAGGGTCTTTTATTTTCAAATACCAGGGCTTCTTAAGATAACTATTTTTGGTCCTTTTATTTATTTATTTTTAACTTTAAATTTGTTTTTTTTTTTCCAGTGTTCCAGGATTCATTGCCCATGCCCCACACCCAGTGCTCCATGCAATAGGTGCCCTCAGTACCCACCACCAGGCTCTACCATCCCTTCACCCCCTCCCTCCAAGTCCCTCAGTTTGTTTCTGTGTCCAAAGTCTCTCGTGTTTCATTTCTCTCCCTGAATTACCCTACTTCCTATTTCCTTTCCTTCTCCCACTGTCCTCCAGGTTACCCCTCATGCACCGCAAGTAAGTGAAACCATGCGATACTTGACTTTCTCTACTTGGCTTATTTCACTCAGCATAATCTCTTCCAATTCAGTCCATGTTGCTACGAAAGTTGGGTATTCATCCTTTCTGATGGAGGCGTAGTATTCCATTGTATATATGGACCACATCTTCTTTATCCATTCATCTGTTGAAGGGCACCTTGGCTCTTTCCACAGTTTGGCGATTGTGGCCATTGCTGCGATGAACACGGGGGTACATATGGCCCTTCTTTTCACATCTGTATCTTCGGGGTAAATGCCCAGTAGTGCAATTGCAGGGTCGTAGGGTAGCTCTATTTTTAATTTTTTAAGGAATCTCCACACTGTTTTCAAAGCGGGTCCTTTTATTAATTCAGTTATTTCTTGACCTCTGTCCCCTTCTTTACCCTTCCCACCACATGCTGGGCTAAACAAATGTAATCCATCCTTAATTAGGCTTTAGTCCTCCAGTCTTTGTGTTTCCTCCTCCTTGACCCTCAGCCCTGGCTTCTGAAGATCACAACGTGATCAAATTACTTTTTTTGTCTGAAATTCTTTAGTGGTTCCTCATCCATTACACTTGAGGCATGATGCCTCTGTACTCGCTTCTCTTTAGTTGGAAGGCAATGCCTTGTGATCTCATACTGCATCCTTCCTGTGCCCTGTTTCTTCTACCTGGAATGCCCTTTCTTGCCTTGCATATCTAGCTAATTCTTGCTCTTCTTTCCTAACTTAAGACGAGCATCATCTTCACTTGGCGATTTCCCAAGAGGACTCCATCCCTATGGAAGTAGGATTACTATGGTGCCCTTTTGCATCCCAGGAGCATTTTGTGCCTGTCTCCTATAATTACTACAGAACACATGGTTTATATGACAATCTTGTCTGTTTCCTCAGATCTATAGAGACTGCCCTGAGAGCCGAAACTACGTCTTATTTATTGCTCTTTTCCTGGTAATAGGCATATTCAGTTCAATTCAACAAATACTTACTGAGCACCTACATTGTGTTAGGCACTAAGTGCTTGTAACCCATCAGTGAACAAAAAGAAATACTTGCACATATGAGTTTATATTCTAACATAAAATGTTTGCTTGGTGTGGAGAGAGAAGGAGAGAGAACATAGAAGGAAGGAAGGTGGGAAGGAAGGATTCACAGATTAAATTATGGGATCATAATTGCTTTGAGAGGAAATAATGGGTATTTTGGTTGGGGATTTGAGATTTCCAAATATCAGTCTGTGGAAAGGGAAGCCGACTTCATAAGATCTCTTCAAGAGTTTTTGTTTTATTTTATTATTTCCCCTCATGCTGTCTGTTGCTTTAGGACTTCCTGATAGGGCTCTACTGCCTGTGAATGGCAGTATTGTTCCCATTTCTTTCCTATTAGTTGATGTTAAATGCTTCATAAAACTTGGGAGTAAGAAAAAATTATATGAATAGTTATCTTTATTTTTTTTTTTTTTTAGAAATAAAAGCACAGGTGAATAATGCTCAATGCTTTTCAGGGTGCAGTAAAAGCTTTTCCTACTGGGGCGCCTGGGTGGCTCAGTGGGTTAAGCCTCTGCCTTCAGCTCAGGTCATGATCTCAGGGTCCTGGGATCGAGGCTCACATTGGGCTCTCTGCTCAGCAGGGAGCCTGCTTCCTCCTCTCTCTCTACTTGCCTCTCTGCCTACTTGTGATCTTGCTTTCTGTCAAATAAATAAATAAATAAAATCTTAAAAAAAAATAGTTTTTCCTACTGTACTAGTAGGATTGCCACTTGTATTATCCCAGAGAAATAGTAAGTGGAATAAATGAATGAATGTTAGACTAAGCATTTGGAAGTTTCTTATTTTTGGTAAGAGTCCATACTTTAAAAAATATGCTCAATGTCTTCTGTGTTTTGTAGATAAAGTCTAGAAGTAATGAACTCCACCGTGTTTGTGCAGTACCTACATTGCATTTCGGATTCAAATGGACCTTCGATTTTCCTGGAAAGCATTTTATACTATTACTATTAAACATTTCCATAGTGTGATATTTTGTACTGCAGGCACTAACTAACTGTAAGGCATTATTCAGAGGATCACACTTCTCTTGAGATTTAAAGATATGTGGGTTTTTAAAAATACTTTATTCTATTTATTTATTTTATTTTTTATTTTTTATGTTTTTTTAAAGATTTTATTTATTTGACAGAGAGAAACACAGCCAGAGAGGGAACACAAGCAGGGGGAGTGAGAGAGGGAGAAGCAGGCTTCCCGCCGGGCAGGGAGCCCAATGTGGGGCTCGATCCTGGGTCTTCGAGATCATGACCTGAGCTGAAGGCAGTCGCTTAACCAACTGAGCCACCCAGGCACCACTTAAATATTTTATTTTTAAGTAATCTCTCCACCCAGCGTGGGACTCAAACTCACAACCCTGAGATCAAGAGGCACACGTTCCATCAAGTAGGCCAGTCAGGCACCCCAAGATATGTGGTATTTTTTTTTAAGATTTTATTTATTTATTTTGACAGAGAGAGAGAGGTCAAAAATAAGCAGAGAGGCAGGCAGAGGGGAGGAAGCAGGCTCCCCTCTGAGCAGAGAGCCCGATGTGGGACTGGATCCCAGGACTCTGAGATCATGACCTGAGCCAAAGGCAGAGGCTTAACCCTCTGAGCCACCCAGGTGCCCCAGATATGTGGTATTTAAAAAAAAAAAAATTCTTGGAAAGAAACTAAATAATAATGTGAGACAAATTTTTAGAAAAGTGTGTGTGTGTGTGTGTGTGTGTGTGTGTGTATGCACATATAAAAGAAAGGGAGAGAAGTCTTGGCTATTTTAGCTTAGTATTCTAAGTGGCAGTGGGGTGGTGTGGGAGAGTTTTTTCCGATGTCACCCAGCAGATTAGAAGCATTAATTTCAAAGATCTCAGTTTGGGTCAGTCGAGGCATTTCTTTCTTTCTTTTGTTTTTTAATCCCAGTTTGGGCTGGTCAAAGTCAGCCAGCCTGCCTGCCTTCCTTCTTTCCTTCCTTCCTTCCTTCCTTCCTTCCTTCCTTCCTTCCTTCCTTCCTTCCTTCCTTTTAAAGATGTTATTAATTTATTTGACAGAGAGAGCACAAACAGGAGCAGCAGAGGAAAGGGAGAAGGAGGCTTCCTGCTGAGCAGAGAGCCTGATGTGGGGCTCGATCCCAGGACCCCAGGATCATGACCTGAGCCAAAGTCAGATGCCCAACTGACTGAGCCACCTGGGCGCCCCAAGATAAGTGGTCTTTAAGCCCTCACTTACAAAGTTCACTCTGTCCCCTCCTTATAAAAAAAAAAAAAAGATATCTAAACAAAGAATAGCAGTAATTTTCCTATATGCCCTTACCCCAATCTCACTTATAATGTAGCCTGTGGGTTCCAGAAGCTGTTGTTTGGTGGTAAGAGCGTGACAGGAAGTGTTGACTCAGAGCCTATTTTCCCCTAAAATCTGTAAAATAGAGAGAATGTCACAAATCAATTTTTTTTCTATTATCTACACAATGTGGTTTTTTAAAAAATTTTGAATTTTAATAAATTTTATTTATTTTATTTATTTAAATAAAATAAATTTTATTTATTTAAATTATTAAAATAAATTTTAATAAAATTTAAATTTGATTGGATATCTGTTTTAGGTGTAGAGTCCAGTGGTTCCTCATTTACGTAGAACGCCCAGTGCTCATCATAAAGAGTATCAGTTGAGGCGCGTGGTCCTGAGCGTTCCAGGGCAGGGAGCGCAGGATGTGATCCTGCTTTCCCGACAGTCAACAGAGCTCTGTGTCCGGTGCGGCTGCTCTCTCCAGACCCATTATGAAATGAATGGGCAGGTTGCCCCTGCCCCTTAGCATTATATTGTGGGCAGCCCAGTCGTGTGTGCAATCCGGAGATAACGGCTCTATTTGTTCCTTTGTATCTATTATCGTACTAGTTCAGCTAGCTCACCAGCCTGTCAGAACCTGGCAGGGGAGAGCCACTTGCCCTTATTTTGATCCAACGTGGGAGAGCTTTTTGAACGTCTCTCACATTCATTAATTGTGCTCAGATACGTTTTCTATAGGGTGTTTCTTTGCCACCTTCTGCCTTGAAAGGCTATGCATTAAGAAACCTCAGAGTAATACAAAGTTATTTTTTTCTAGGGCAAACATATTTAGTAGTGATACAGGATTTTTATCTCTATGCCTTGTTTCTTTCTTTTTTTTTTTTTTTTTTTTCCCCTCCTCCTAGCTCCCTTCCCAAGTAAAACTCTGACTGGAGTTGAGCTATAATTCCATCTATTGAGAGTTATGCCTTCGCCTGCCCATATTTTATTTGATCTTACCATTAAGGATGCCTCAAGGAAGCGGCCTCTGATGGGATTTCTGATTCCAGAACCACACAGGAGGGGCTCACTATCCCCAACCTATTGCACACTTGAACTCTTTTGTTTTTTAAGTAAGTGACCTCACGTAGTTTACAATCTAGTGAGTAAGGAAAATGTTTATTTCTCTTCCAGTTAAGTAATTCCTGATGCCTGCTTGGTCTTACGTCTTTGAGATCTTTGAAATAGCACCAGAGTCTCTGCTTTGGGATTCTGCTCTGCCTGCTCCCCTTTGTTACCTTGGGGAACCCCAGGAGTGTGGTGGCATGGAGAGCCTTTCTTATTGGACTTGCAGATAACACAGAAATGGCAGAAGATGAAAACTGACAAAATAGGGGTACCTGGTCCTGGGATTGAGCCCCATGTTGGACTCCCGGCTCTCTGGGGAGTTGACTTCTCCCTCTCTCTCTGCCCATTCCCGCCTCCTCTCCTACTCATATGTGTGCTCTCTTGCGCGCTCTCTCTCTCTCTCTCTCTCTCGCTCTCTCTCTCTCTCTCTCTCTCTCTCTCGATCTTTTGCTCTCTCAAAGAAATAAATAAAAACTAAAAAAAAGAAAGGAAGGAAGGAAGGAAAAGAATTAAGGAAAGGAAAGAAAGGAAAGGAAAGGGAAGGAAAGAAGGAAGGAAGGGAAAAAGAAGGAAGGAAGGAAAGAAACAGAGAGGGAGAGAGAAAGAGAGAGAAAGATAGAAAGAAAACTGGCAAAATAGAGAGTCCCAAAAATTCAACAAAAACAGTTCAGGGAATCTGGGACTGAAATCTGAAATCAGAGACCGCTGAGAGGGTTTGTTAGCTCTACTAAAAGAACAAAGATTTTATCTGTTTAAATGAAAACTTAGAGGCATCTTTGAATAATATTTGCAAGTTTTTACCGTCTTCTTATATCCCTAATGCTTTGCTCTGATCTTCACTGGGGTAACTGAATAGGGAATGGAGGAATCACAGGGTCAGGGTCACATGGGAGAGAAATGGCAGACAGAACTCTGATAGGTCTTAAAGTTTGTTAATGACTTCTTGTTTATTTTACTTCTTTGGCCATAAGCACATTACATTTCAAAGTGTAATAAGCATGCTAAAGTCTTTACCTAAATCCTCTCTCATGATGTTGTAAGTGCATTTACACTCATTTCCACCCCAGAGTTATTTCATAACACAGTCATGAACATAATGACTCTCTTCCTAAACAGTTGTGTAAGTCAAGTCCAACTTAATATTCAGTTTCTTAAATAGCCTCAGCAGTATCTTCTCTTGTAATACTTAGCGTAAAACTGGACAGATTCACATAGGTTAACGGCGGTTACTGAGAAAGCACATTCCCCTGGGTAAACAAGCAGTTCCATGGAAGGGCACTAGTTACTAAAGGTACAATTTGGAAACATGTTCTTTGGATTGGGTTACACTGGAACTCCTGGGTTATCCCAGATGGTGAGGTCAAGTCCCGCTCTCTCCTGAGTCTCAGTAGTTCTACTGATGTGACTAATAATGAAAATAATAATAATAATAATAATACCACTCCATAGCTTGTATGTTTAGTCACTCATAGGAAAATGTGAAGAGTGTTAGTGAAAGAGAACTAATATTGACATTTGAAGTACTTCTGAAAACCATATCTGATGGAAGACTAAGGTTGCCTTTGACCTCCACACCAGGACACTGGACACCTAGAAGTGTGTAAGGGGCATAAAACAGAGAAATTGAAATAGGGTACAAAGAAAAATCAGAGAGGACTTGTTGGACAAATTCTAACTCTTTGTTAGTTTTTCTTAGAATAATGGAGAAGGCATTCTCCATACTACAAAAAGTTGATCTTTATAAACTTACAAGTTATTAGAACTCATGCAGTTTAGGCTTGATTGGTTCATTAAGATCTTCAGTGGTCATTTCAAGGTCATTGTGCCCAGCTGGGTCTCTGTACCTGAATGGTGTAGACTAAGTGTGTCTAGGACACAGAGTGGGGCCTCCAGTACAGCGCATGGTCAGGAGAAAGCAGTCATGGTACCTTTTGTTAGGGCATGGCATCTGCCTTTTAGGTATTAGGAAATAATGTGCAAGAAAGTGTTATCAGGAAGTTTAAAACACCTCACCACAGGACCAGCACGTTGGTGGGTCTAGACATGATTGTAAAATATAGAAGGTAATTCTCGAAAGTGAGGGGCAAAAAAAAAAAACGAAAAAAGACCAATGAGCAGAAAATCCAACTGGAAAGCTGAGCTGTTGGTCTTGTACAATGTCTATATTCCATTTATGAGAAATACTAGTATTAAGGGCATGACTAACTCTGCATGCTGTTTCAGTTTGGGGGTGGAGAAATATTTATCATCAGAGGCATATTTATCATCAAAGTGATGTTCAGTTCCGTCACTCAGAATATTCCTGTCTCCTCATCAATAGCAATATTTGACGAATGTAATACTTTTTTGGTCAGAGAAGAGGTCTCAATGCTCTCTTGTTCTCCAGTGAATTAACAGATGTATCCTTTACAGTAATGCTGAAATGGTACACTAGGGATGGCCCCAGAATTGTACCTAATTAAATAATCCCTCAATCCTTGCTCAGAAACCTGTGATACTAGCTCAGATCTTTATGGTTCAACTCCATAAACAGCTCAGTCTCCCCTGGGTGACTGAATTTGCCTTTACTGTTCCTTCGTAAGGCAGACATTACTCTGGGTGATATTTTTCTCTGATAGTCTTTTGAATGTTTAATACTCAGCGTTGACAGCTAAACTCATAAACTGGCAGACTGAGGACCGAAATGGAAAAACAAGCAAAGTAAATTCTCCTGATAATGGTTATTAACTAGTGGAGGCTTGACAAAGTTTTCTAAAATTATTGATTATTATTGTAAGCACGTGCTGGTACATGGATCCAAAATGAGGACAAAATGCGAAAGAACATTTATAATTGGAAAAGTTATTAGAGCTGTTGGTTCTTGGCCAAGTTAAGCAAAAGGAAGACAAAACGAACAAGCAAACAAAACACAAGTGCTACCTACACAGGAGCTAGTTCCGGTGATTTTCTGTGCCATTTTAAGTAAGATCTTAGACACTTGTGTCTTTCGTCAATATCCACAAAGACATCCAAAAATCTCGTGTCCCTATAAAAAGTCAAAGGGGTGAGTTGACATTTCCATTGCTTCGTTTTTCATTTAGAGCTTCCAGTATTTCTCTGCATGTGAGCAGAATTGAATCTACAAATGGAGGGTGCAAGGATTAGCAGATTTATACTTGGGCCAGCCCGTCGTCAATCCTGGCCTTGTTCAGGCAGGGAGAAGGATGGACACGAAGCAGATGGTTCAAACAAAGGACAGCACATTTTGAGAAGGTCCGTAGACAATGTCAGTGTCAAGTTTACTTTTCCTAAAGGAAAGCAGTGAAGACCCTTCAGATAAGCCCTTAGGAGAGACTGGGAAACACTTTCCCAGGTGATTCAAGCTTTTGCTTATTTTTCACGGTTGCAGCTAAGAATTTTAAGTAAAACAGAATTCTCCTTCAAATCATGCCTGACTCATTTGTTTATAAAGCTGTTTGCGTGGTTAAGAATCTGTGCACTTCTCACCGGTTGAGCTACGGCCTCCCATTGCCATGCACAGTTGAAGAATCTTAAAATCCTTGATAACAAAGAAACGTTTAACAGAAATTAAGATAAAATTACAGATACATTATCTTTTAGCATATGGTGCAAATCACATTTCATTGTATACCTAAAAAGAGACAGCCCATATATTAATTTCCAAGGGGCACACCATTGTATGTTTTTTCAAGTGCTTCCTTTCAAATAGCAGAGCTGAATATCAGGTTGTCTCCCATTATTGGTCATTCAGCAGTAAAGACAGATTAAGTACACGCTCATTCTTGATGGATGCATAGAGACAACTTTTTTCCTTTTTGTGTTCTTTAGTTAATGAATTTTTCAGGAGAGATATTATGGACTGTCTCTGGACACAAATGTGTCTGGGGTCGGGACAGACTGTATTTCTTTCTTTCTTTCTTTCTTTCTTTCTTTCTTTCTTTCTTTCTTCCTTCCTTCCTTCCTTCCTTCCTTCCTTCCTTCCTTCCTTTCTTTCTTTCTTTCTTTCTTTCTTTCTTTCTTTTTCTTTTAAGATTTTTTTATTTATTTGACAGAGAGAAACACAGCCAGAGAGGGAACACAAGCAGGGGGAGTGAGAGAGGGAGAGGCAGGCTTCCCGCCGAGCAGGGAGCCCGATGTGGGACCCGATCCCGGGTCTCCGGGATCATGACCTGAGCCGAAGGCAGTCGCTTAACCAACTGAGCCACCCGGGTGCCCCAGACTGTATTTCTTTACCAGTCAGGGGTAACTTGAGCAGAAGTGGGGACTGTCTGTGGTTGGGCCCTTTAAAGTAGCCCAGAGAGCAGACTCACAGTGTTTGATTTTGTTCTGAATAGAGAAGGAAGAAAAGAAAACTGTAAGCGGGGAGATGTTTAAAGTTGATTAAACCTGTGATGGGTTTTGGTTTTCGTTAGGAAGGGACCAGATGTGACAGAGACTTAAACTTTCTCCCATGGCCAACACACGTGGGAAGAGAAAATCAAAACACTCATTTCATGCTTAGAACCTGCATATTTTCTTTTCCGGTGAATTCTGTGTGCTGGTCGCCTCTCTTTTCCTGGCAGTGGGTATTTGTGCGGTTCATGTACACAGATCCTCATAATCAAGTCTGAGGTGTTCAAAAATGCATTTACAAATAAGGATAAGAATATCAATTTTAATAAACCCACCTCTATGTATCATTTTCATTTGATTGTACAAAGTATGACGACTTGATGGTTTTATGTGTTTAATTTATTGTGAGATAACAAAGCTTATTTTATTCCATTTAATAGGGAATTACAGAAGTCTGAGGTAATTGTTCTCACTTGTAAAAACATTTGAAGTGAATTTACGGAATCCTTCTCCCATACATGACTTGCAGTTTTTGGTGTTCATAGAGGATGAAAGTCATTTATGGAATAGTTCTGTATTTGAGGAATAATCTGATGATTGTATAAGTTGTCATGAGTCATGTATCCTAATATGGTATTAAAGTGAATATCTCTTAGTGAAGTCTTCTGCAGTTTACTAAAGAAAGCTGCTTTTTTGCTGTGTGACTAATACAGAACTGATACCAGTTTTTCAAAAGAAGTAATTATGAGAACATCAAATCTGGGAAAAATTGCCAATAAACTACACTATGTAAGCATGAATGAAGTTGGAATTGCAAAGATTGTATCAAAGTGTGAAGAAAAACCACTGTTAGGGTAAGATTTTTCCGGCTGTTTAAGGTGACTGTCACGTTAGAGGCTCTATATAATAAATCCAGAGCATTTTGTTGGAAAGTACTTACTTTAATGAAGAATTTGAAGAAACACTTAGGAAGTAAAAATGTGAAGAAAAATGTTTTTCTTTGTTTGAGCATTAATCATTGTAATATTTTGACTCATCGGAGGTTAGATACACCCACAATCGGTTGAGTGAAAGAAGCTTCAGTCATCACAGAGAATTTCAGAGAGAGTAAATGGACATTCAGTTAAACATCCGTTGAGGTCTCCGTCTTCTTCTAATTGTTTGAGCTCTCTTGTGTAAAATATGTGCTCCGTATTTTATAATTTTCAAAATCCTTCTCCATTTATTGTTATATAATGCCTACCAGAAAATAGTTTATGAGGCATTTGCTTTTAATAATTGCAATCATGACCTTGAATCCTACGAGCCAAGCATCATGCTGGGCATGTTGTATGTTTTCTCTTGTTCTTAGGAGAACCCTTCAGCTAATTATCAGTATTCTTGCTGTACTGATGAGAAAAAAAACCCTTAGGCTGCTTGTTGGTCTTCCCTCAAGAGCCACACCATATTTATGTGCCAGTGAAAATATGAAAACCTGTCATATTTTTCTCCAATTGGTTTCTCTTTATGTTTTGCAAATTCTCTTCCCTTTTGAAAAAGAGAAAAATAAGATCCAGGAGAGCTAAATAATACCCACCATCTCTGTCTCTCTGTCTTTCTCCTGGGTACAATGCAAAGATCCTGGTCCTGCAAAGATAAACAAGGAATTTTACAGGAGACACAAACATTTCATATACAACTGAAATAAAAAGAATGTTTTAGATCCATTGAGGAATATAAAAATTTCTAAGGATTTATAAAAGATGAAACACTTAATTTGTGCTAGAAATCTTTAGAATTTGTTGAGGCAATGCTGAATGAGCAGAGATTTGAAAGGTGGGTAGAAAAAATTTTTGGGGGGGGGGGCACCTGAGCAGGTCAGTTGTTAGGCGTCTGCCTTCAGGTCATGATCCCCTGGTCCTGGGATTCAGCCCATTGGGCCCCCTGCTGAACAGGAACCCTGCTTCTCCCTCTCCGACTCCCTCTGCTTATGTTCCCTCTCTTGCTATATCTCTTTCTGCCAAATAAATAAATTACATCTTTTAAAAAGGAGGGGAGAAGGAACTTTTTCAAAGAGAGAGATCACATATGAAGAAGAGACCAGAAAAAGGGGCGCCTGTGTGGCTCAGTTGGTTAAGCGACTGCCTTTGGCTCAGGTCATGATCCTGGAGACCCGGGATCGAGCCCCACATCGGGCTCCCTGCTCGGCGGGAAGCCTGCTTCTCCCTCTCTCACTCCCCCTGCTTGTGTTCCCTCTCTGGCTGAGTTCCCCTGTCAAATAAATAAAAAATCTTTAAAAAAAAAAAAAAAGAGACCAGAAAAAAAAAAAAAAGATGGAAGACTGGAAAGGGAGGTTGGACCTAGATCATGTGACCTGGAATGGTATGTCGGTTTGGTTGATTTTAGAGAATTTGAGGGAAAAAGTCAACTGGATGATAAAATTAGAGTGATAACTCTGACAAAAAACATAGCATGTCTTAGGGGGAGAAAAATACGAATCAAAGGGAGCAGAAAATATTGCATATTTCTCATTGGCCTCCAGGAGTGATGTGAGCTCAGAGAGTGGAAAGGAAGGGAGCCTCGCCAAGGTGGAGGGATTGGGTTTGATGGATATTTGTCAGGCAGTTATTTACCTGTAGGGGCAGGTGGGAAGAGAATGGTATGAGGCCTTTGGCATTAATGACAGGGTGGATAGAAGGTTCCCAAGGTTTAGGGTGATAGATGATTTCGGTTTCTACAGCGGATCAGCAGACTTAGCAATGAGGAGATGATGGACACTAGAGGTAGTATCTTCATGAATGGGAATCCAATTGTAATGCTGAAGAATATATGAAAGTTGGGGAAGTTGAACTATAAAAGTATGAAATAGTTATTTTTCAGAAATTTGACTAGCTTGGCAGAGGAGAAGGAATGAAAACCTGAGTGATGCTAGTTGCTCAGACAGTAATGATGTTGCTGATAATAGCTAAATATTATTGAGCTCTGCCAGGTGCCAGGCATTGCCTTAAGTGTTTCCCCATTCCGTCTTCATAGCAGAAGGAGATTGTATTTTGATTTTCTTTCTCCTGATGAAGGAGAAAAAACATAGAGAACTCAATGGAGAGTGATCATCCATATGACAGACTTGGTCCAAAGACTAAGGTGTCTGAGCTTAGCAGGGAGAGAATGCATTCATCACAGGAGCTGGAAGGGTTGTTCTGCAGGGTTGTTCTGTGTTCTGTAGCACTTTGTGTTCATCTTTGTTTTACTAATGGTGGACAGTGCAGACATCATGTAAAACATTGGATGCAGGGATAAGTCTGACAACTATCCTCTAATGCACCTTCATTAGAAAAGCAGGTTATTGAAGGTGGAGTTCTCTCTCTTTCTAAGATTGTTATATAACTGTGGCTAAGAATAGAAACTTTAATATATCAAGGAATTAGTATTTATAAAAGTGATTGGAACAGTGCTGAAGAAGTCAAATAATATTAGCCATTGTTATTACGGTTCTCGTCCATCCATCCACGCATCCGTATATAAAACAATTAAATATGGAGTGTTATTTACTAGGCACAGGGGAACTCAGTGATGAAAAAAAGAGTCTGCCATTAAAAAGCAGTCCAGTGCGGGAAGGAATGTAAAACAGCGAACTACAGAGGGTACCGATCTGTTTAAAAAAGGAAAAAAAAAAAAAAGTGGAGTTAATTACCAAACATCTTAAGTGGTAGACACTTACTGAGCCTTGAAGACAGAAGCAATAACAAAGGCAAATAGAATCGAATGCATTAGTCTTTATAACCTTTATGCCAAATAAGAAATCACATTCAGAGATGACTAAGCTGTGGATGTAACTTGTAGCAAAATAAAGGGAAACTGTCTTTAGTATATAATAGAAATTAGTAAACACCTCATAGCTTAGTGATCAGTGTAAGTAACCAACCATTTACTAAAGAGTAATCAACATGTCTAAACAAGAACAAGACCACTACATCTCAAACTGTAGTCAGAGAAATATAAATTAAAACCATTATGACCTGGTGGCTCAGTTGGTTAAGCGACTGCTTTCGGCTCAGGTCATGATCCTGGAGACCCAGGATCGAGTCCCACATCGGGCTTCTTGCTCGGCGGGAAGCCTGCTTCTCCTTCTCTCACTCTCACTGCCCCCTGCTTGTGTCCCCTCTCTGGCTGTGTTTCTCTCTGTCAAATAAATAAAATCTTAAAAAAAAAAAAGATTTTATTTATAAATAAAATCT